>JBAMCP010000074.1:3995-104442 GCA_037075105.1 Lissocephala sabroskyi | reverse complement strand
AACTTTTACCAGCTCAAGCCTCGATTAGGACAAAAAATTTGAATTATCTACCTTAATTTCAAATAAATTGTTGACTTAAAAGCCAAAAACTCAACTAGTTTAAGTGGGAAATTATTACCCTTTTCATTTTGCTTGGTGAATTGCCTGTCAAGTCGAATGGAACTGAGAAGAGTTCCCCGTAAATCTGAAAATCCGCCCTCATCAGCAATGCAACTATCATTTCATTTTCCTGCCCTCACTCATTTTGTTTGCTGACCCAGCACTTAACCCTTTTATATTCAATTTACAAACACCGAATAAATATTTCAATTTAGGCACAATTTTCAGCCCCACCCGTCGTCCATCCACAGGGCCCACCTCCCACACACATTGGCAGGGATTTCCTTTTTTTTTCCGGGTGGTTTACTTTAAAACTATTTACCCAACGACAGCAGGCGGCCCCGGGGCTGTGGGCGGTAACCTAAACCGAAGTACATACGAAATTTCAACGATTAGGCTCCAGACAAGGGCCCCTTCCGGGACGGACCTAAGGCGGTGGCTGTGCGCACTTCAGGGTTGCCAAGTGTGGCCAGGAAATATAAAATAAATAAAAGAGCCAAGCCTAGGCAAAGAGGCAGTGGAGGAGACGAAGCCGAAACCAAATGGATGCTGGCAGATGGCCTATAATTTCGGGGCAAGTATTTTGAATAAAAATTCATCTTTCAATTTGGGGATTTTGTGCGGGCAGGGTTGCCGCCACCACCAGCTGGGCCGGCCGGAAATGTGATAGATACGAGCGGTGAGGGTGTGATTTTTATGGCGTCCTCGTCTGTGCAACTTTTCATATGCATGAATGCCACAACAAAAAGCGATTTTAAGCAGCTGCAACGGCAGCGGCAGCGGCGTAGGGTTGTCAGGGTATTTCAATTGGCGTTGAGTGCCACAAATTGGGTTTACAAATGCGCCGGGCGACGGCTAGACGTGCGCACACTATAAGCCAACTTATTGGAAGCAAACGGGGACCCCAGAATACTTCGATCGGAAGTGCCAAGGGCGGGGCGGGCGGCACTCATCTACACTTCAATTTCAATTGGCATTTTCACCAAGTGACTTTGAGAGCGTGTGTGAGTGTGTGTGTGTGGGTGTGGCAGCCACAAAAAATGTTGTCGGAGGCAAACAAAAATTCTTATCGGCAAGCGCACAAAGGCAGGCCGACACGGCCACAGCAGGTGTGCCATATCCTTCAATGCCTTCTTTTCGTTGTCCTGCCCTGCAGCACAGCCACTTATGCAAATGGTGGTGAGTGTGGGTGAAGTTGCAGTTTCAATTTTGCCAGCGCTTTTCTTGGGGTTTTATATTTTTTTGTGCGCTGGGTTCTTTGCCAAGCCAACGCACAAAATTTCTACGCCTCATTTGCAAGGATTTCAAGCGACAACAACGCAGACGAGGGAGAACAAGACGCAGGACTCCCTGGCGGAATTATTGAAAGAGCATTCTGGGTGTTGCATGCCCCAAGGCGCTGGCATTGCAACAAAAGGCAAGAGGACGGCAGCCACGCCTGCCGATCGCTCTTGCTCTGCTTTGATGTGGATTTCTGCTTAATTTCCAGGCCACGCTCATCAGGTGAGCCGAGGAGGTTCCGGGTCCTGGCAGGGGTTAAAGGTTGGCCCGGGCGGCCGTGGCTGGCGTGCATTTCATCATCAGCAAAGTTGTTGTCGCCGTCATCGTCAACATTATCGTCATCAGCAGAATTTCCGTCAGTGGCTTTTTTCTGCTTTATCATCGTAGCCAGTGAATGAATGGCGGCAGCAGCACCACCACCAACAACAACAACAACAGCAGCAATGGCAAGGCCAACAACGAGAACATCAACACCAACACGGTAGCACTTTGTCAGCCCCGCCAACAACACATAGCCGCCCCCAAAACGGCACCAACAACGAGCAGCAGCAATCCGAGCAGCAGCGGCAGCAACAACAGCAAAAGAGCACCAACAATGCCCTCGGCTCCAAGCAGCTTACAAGTGCGGCATGTAGTTGCCGTTATCGCTCGCTTTTCACTCGCAGACATTGGGGCAGAGCGACGGCATCTACGTCTATGCCGTTAGCAGGGCGCGGCGACAACAACGACAACAACAACACCGGCAAGGACTCACCTATGAACACGCCGGGCTGGGGAGTTGGGCAAGTCGGCCCACACCAAGGCACGCACATACTGCGGGCAAGGACTGTGGTTGGCTTTTGTTGAAGACAATATATCATAGCATCTGTGAAGTTCCCCAGCCCCACACACATACAACGGCAATTGCTGCCGGCTACCCACAACACTTGTAAGGGGCATTCGTCTCCCTAGGTGTGCGGTGTGTGTGCGTTTGTGTGTGTGTCTGGGAAGGGGGACAGGTCTATGTAAAGTGAAAATTTCGATTTTATATAAAAAAAAGAAGAGCAGAAGTTAAGAGGAAGCCACTTGATGCTCTTTTGAAAGCTCAGAGAAGAAAACCGAACCCCAGCATATTTTCTTGTTAGTCTTTCCCATCTTCAATTGAAAAAACTCTGGACTCTGGCTTGCCGAAAAGAGTATATTATGCCAAGGGAACCCACAAATTCCAGAGCATCGTCGGCTGCTGCATCAGCCAGCTGTGAAGTCTGCCCGGAGCTTTACGTCGTGTGCCTTAAAAATAACGGATATTTTTCGCTGATGTTGTCCTTGCTGTTGTTGTATTGAGCTGGAGGAAGCCTCCACCGCCTCCGCTTTCGTCTCTGCCTCGGCCTGTCGCTGCTGTCCTTTTAATATGGCACATAAATTATCGTAAGACTGAAGATTGGACGGTGTTTGGCAACATTTCCGGTGGCCCAACGTGCGTCCGAAGGACAGCAAAATCTCGGCTTGCCTCATGGCAGAAAATGAAATGTCGTTGGTCTTTAAAATTTCAGCCATTCTGCTCTTTAAACTTCCCCCAGGTAGCACACAAATTGGCCCATTTCAGATGGAGATTGGGAACGGCCGCCAACCATCATATCGGCATTATGAAATCTAAACCGCTTATTCTATTGTCGGTTGTCGATTGCGGGCCAATCGAGTGGCCTTTCGGTTTAGTTTGGGGCCTTGCCAAAAAGCCAGATACCTCGAGATTGCTGCCTGGAATCTTGCCAGACCGATGGAGAATATAAAAATGAAAACAATACCAATGGAAAGCGGGAGAAGGGCAAGAAGAGCTCCACATTTTTCCAGTTGATAGCAAACAAATTGAAGTGAATGCGGCGATTTAATAAATCATGTTTTGTGCTCGCTCCTCTGGTTTTTGGCAGGACCTACCAATAATAACTTGTGCTTATGTGGTGGCTGTGGCCATGTTGCTGGGCTACCGCAACACGGCCAACAGCAGCAACAACAAATGGGAAGCCCCTCACACCAGCCCAATGGAACGGAGCTGGGGCAGCTTAGGTAGGCAAAGTCAACTGCGTGAAAGTGACCACAGCAGCGCCAGCATCCGCCTCTTTCATAAAAACGACAACACCAGCAGCAACAACACAACAACAGCAGCAGCAACAACGCCAGCAATCCGTTGTCCAAACTTTGTGTAGTGTTTGGGGCTCTGGTGTCTCCGAAAAAAGCGGCTCATAGGCCAGCTCAGTTACATAAGTTGCGTTTATTATTTGTGCCTGGAAGTTTGCTCCAGCATCGGCAGCAGAATCACACACAATCAGCATCAGAATCGGATTCGCAGGAGGAGTCACCGAGAAACCGAGCCCGGCATGAAAATAACGAGCTTGAGTTTGGCCAGACGGGCCCCTTGCCCCTCCCGCTGGGCAGACCTCAATTGTTCACTTGTATTGTCGTTAGTTGGGCGCCGGCAGGACAAACGGACAGACAGACCGACGACCGAGGAGTCGGTTGGAGTTGACGATGGCGACGCCGAGCAACGTTGGTGCTGGCGATTGCTTTGTCCGGTGAGTCCCTTGGGAAATTCCTGTCCATTGTACATGACTTTTGATATTTATGGGTAATTTCGTTTACGTTGGCCGCATTTCAAATGCAAGGTGAGAAGAGGCGAGTCGAGAAAGTCTGGAGGACTCGCAGCGACTTATTCTCTTTTTTTTTTTTGCGGCAAAATAAATCAACTTTTCCTGCGTTTTTTCTCGGCGTCCCGGCCGACGACGGGGCCATTGCCAGTTTTACAATTAGGCAGTGTGAAATTTATTATTGCGATTTTATCAAATAAATGGACGGCATTTGGCGCACAATTAATAATAAAACTTTTACGTCCCTGGCACGCACACAGCCACACAAACAACAACAACAGCCACAGTAACGGCTACAAAAGCGACCCAGGGAGTTTTGTATTTTTGGGGGAACCTTTGTCAACTTGGTGACATATGGAATTTTTAATTCTGCAAAATTTTCACTCACCTGTCATCGTAGACAAATCCAGCATTTAATGTGTTCAGGTAGAGAAGGAAGGCCAGCGCCGAGCAGCCCCAGCCTGCGTGCTCCTCCAGGACTTTCACCATCTGATGACTGCAAAACGAGAGAACGAAACCGACATTAGAAAGAAAGAGCGAGAGAGAGAGAAACGTTTATAAATATTAAAGTTGAGAGCCATGAAATATGTGGGCAAAATTAATTCTCGAATGGTGAAACAAAGCTCCCCATAATCCCGGTCCAGGATTTATTTAACGAAGTGCCCATTGCTCCACTGGCCGTGCCGTCTGTCATTTGGTTTGACAAGAATTTAAATTTTATATGCTGGCTGCTGGCTGGCCGGGCCCATTTGACCTGCCCACTGACACACAAAAGTGCCGTGTTTTTGGGTCAGTTTTTCATTTCACTGTTTGTAACATTTTTCATTTTTTCAGGAGAGAAAATTTATAGTCCGAAGGGGATAATTTAGGTATAGCATTTCATATTTTACATAAAAAGTAAATTCACTAAAGCAAGTGGCAATAGAAGCGGAAGAAGCTGAGAAAATTAAGAGAGAGAATTGGTATAAAATTATCTTTTTAAAGAATTTTCAGAGGGTTTGGAAGAGAGCTTAATTTGAATCGAGAAATCTGTACCCTTGATGGGCTTTGATAGGGTACAGGGTATAAAAATGTATTGGCCTAAAGCAAGTGGCAATAGAAGCGGAAGAAGCTGAGAAAATTTAGAGAGAATTGGTATAAAATTATCTCTTTAAAGAATTTTCAGAGGGTTTGAAAGAGAGTTTAATTTGAATCTAGAAATCTGTACCCTTGATGGGCTTTGATAGGGTACAGGATATAAAAATGTATTGGCCTAAAGCAAGTGGCAATAGAAGCGGAAGAAGCTGATAAAATTAAGAGAGAGAATAGGTATAAAATTATCTTTTTTAAGAATTTCCAGAGGGTTTGGAAGAGAGCTTAATTTGAATCTAGAATTATGTACCCTTGATGGGCTTTGATAGGGTACAGGGTATAAAATTAGTAAGTTTGTAGAATAACAAACAAACCTTATTAAGATTCCATAAAGAGGCAATTGGATAATATCATATGAAAATATCTTCCCCGAATAAACAGTTGTTTAAAGGCCACTTCATTATTGATTGGCAACCGCAAATCACTTGAAAATTTAAACACCTCGATTTACTCGTCCCGACGACTCGACTCCAGCCTTAAATCAATTGCCGCACTGAGCTGAATGGCCCGGGGCCTATTTGTATATGTGTATCCGATAAAAGGATATATATACATACTGTATGCCGGCGCTTATATGGTATTCGAAAGCCCATTATTATTATGATTATTAGGGCTCATTAGCAGCGTCGTTGTGGGCGGCGAGAGCGGTTGGGTGGCGCCTCCTTCAAGCCAGATAAGTACGGCCCCCAAAAAGTATTGAATATATAGACTAATTTGCCGTAGAGCTTCAGGCGCTAAAGGCATAAACCTAAATCTGTTATTATGTTCTTTTTTGGGTCGTCCGATGCGGCAGCCGCTGACTCGTTGCCGTCGCCGGTCGTTGGTGGTGGGCGACGGGTTTATTGGCACATCTTTTGTACGGAATTTGGTGCATTACTTTGATGGGCTCGGGTAAGCGGCAGGCGGCGGGCGGCTCAAATGGGTTTATGGCCCACTGATAAGTCGATGGGCGTGGAAAGGCGCGTTGACAACTTTATGATGGCGCCCAAAGGACCAAGATTTTTTCCCTTTCGTTCGTCTTTGTTTGAATCCCGGGCCATTTTAGAAGGAAAACAATTCTCTTAATTAGCGTAAAGTGAAATGAAAATAACCGCAAGTTTGGGGCGGCATCCACCTGCCGGCCGCCCCCTGGAGAAGCAGCGACAAAATAACACTGGATGGCCGCCAATGCTGACCAGAAGATACGGACAGTCGACCCCCCAGACCAGCTGGTCGGTGGGACGGCAATGCAATGACGTGCGCCATTTCGCAGGCACGGCCATTGCCGTTTGCCAACCGTGCGACTTAATTTCAGCGATGCCAACGCACACACACACAATTACACCCACAGTCGGCCACATCGACACTGATTCAGTGCTGTGACGGTGGTGGGGGCAGACGGTGGATGCCTGCCGGAAATCGTCTGCATTGTGCGAGATAACAATTTTCATGCATTGCCCGCAGCGCCTCTGCCTACTGAGCAACCGTCCAGCGTCTGCTGTCCGCTGTCCGACGGCTGTCCCGCTGTCACTCCGACCGCACTCATTACTTGTAATGGCGCTGATGGTGATGATGACACAGCAACACCAACACCAACGCCAACAGCAACAACAATCACGACAACAACGGGAAACCACTACAAAAACAAGCTACAGAGTCGAGGGGGAGAGGAGCGAGCAAATCAGTCGAGCAGGATGAACAGGCAGGCGCTCCCGCCGAGAATACGGAATACGGAAGTACGGTCAGCGAATAGGCCAGCATAGCAAGTGGCATTCCGGACGGACAATGAATCCAGCATCGCCAACAGCACCAGCGGCGGGGCAGATTGCATTTTGGTATTGCATGTTCCTCGGTTCTAAAATGCTCCTCGTAACGTTTAATTTCCGTCAACCGAGCCTCATATGCACAACGACGTAAGAAAGGTACACAGGCGGGTGGCGGCAGGCGGCACTGAAAGTTCTCCCCACATTCTCAATATAAACAGTCCCATGGGTTGTTTGAGCAGAGGTCTAGGGATCTTGGGTTCTTTGGGTCCTTTTCGAATTTGTAAGCCTGAAATTTTGAGTCTCTGGCAGTTTCCAAGGTTATCGGTAAATGGGTTTTCTACAACTCAAATCCGATGTTGAATTTAATATTCCTTAACTCTTCCATATCGTCTATCAAACCTCTGAGTTGATTACAGAGACTTATGAATAATTTTCTGTTTCAAAATTTAAGTTTTTAAGGAATCAAAGAAGCTCCAAACATAATTGAACTTTAAGTAGAATCATAGGAATAGTTAGGAGGTCTTGTGGTGGATATTTCTTGTCTTTAAACTTGGTAATCAATGTTGATTTATGATTTATGAAATGGGAAAAGAGAGTTTAAGCTCCAAACCCACCCAATGTTTAATCTTTAAAGACTCGTCTCCCTAATTCTCATGCCAACCTCGTGCGGATCCCGTTTCATATACAACCAATGACGCATCAACATGTCTGCGGCTAATAATAAACGAAGAATGCCAGCCATGACACACGAGCAGAGTATTAGGGGCGGACCAACCGCCGGGCAGACAGCCCCGCTCTGACCAACATGGGGCCCGCGCCGGCTTACGATGGCGACGGCGACGGCTGTCGGTCGTCTGGTATCCATGCCATTGCCGGCAATAATCATTGGGCGGGTGGTACGTGCGTTACGGTTTGTTTGCATTCAACAGTTTTGATTGCCAATTGCGCTCATTATGCGCCACGTTGTCCAGAGCCCGGGCAGGCGGACTGTGGCCCGGACAGACGGATAGTCCAATCGCGTTCTCAGTTGTCATGCCCGACGGGGGGTTTCTTGCCTAACCGCCGGCCAACTCTGACTTGACTGCATTTGAAAGCGGTTGTTGGAGAGGGCAGGGAGGGGGGGGGGCGGCCGACTGGGAGCCCATTTACTCGGCAAGCTGGCGCTTCTATGAGTGCATTATAATTTTCGAAATGGCCACGAGGAGACAAGGATTAAATTGTTGGCTCAATTTGATCCCATGCAAAATATTGATGATAATCACCGGTCATCCTGGTCGACTTCAATTTTCCTTTGTAATTTGAATTATTTCAAGAGCTTTTAAATGCCCAGCGGGAAGCATTTAAATTGGTCTCTTAATTCTTTTGAGAGAGCAACAAACGCTTAGCCGGCCGAGAAACTTCATTGAGTTTTTGATTTAAATAAGAAATTTTTTTAAATCAAAAATTGGCGGACATTTTCGGAGGTGATGTTTGGCAGAAGAAACAACAAAACTTTCATAAAAAATTGCAGGCTTCTTTCAACAAGAACAGATTATGAGACCCTAAAGGAAGCCTATTATATTTTTTATTTATTCGCAGTAAGGAAATTTCTGGCGAAAATTTTGTTACTTAAAAACTGCACAGAAATAAATTCGGGATTCTGAATTACAAAATAGCCATATAGAAATTTTTGACTGGAATTTTTGGGTTGGGATAGTTGAGTTGCCTGCAGACGCCGAGATAGCCATAATTTCAATTGGTATGAATAAATTTGAAGGACAAAATTAAACTGTCCGAATTACACAAATATCGTGACGCTAAATCGGGCGGTCAGGTCAGTCTGTGTCTGGATTTATCCTCCTTTTCCTTGACACCATGACTTGGATCATTTCGCAAAGCCGACGGATAACAGCGAACATTTCCCTGACCGAGGCGGCCAATGCCAGCAAGTTGGTGATCATTAGGAAGGGCGCCACGGGTTGGGGTTTCTGGCAGAGGCAGGCAGTGTGGGCGTGGCGAAAATCACACGCCTGCCACGCTCGAAAAGTCAAAGTGCAATTAGCGTGGTGATTTTTTTGTCAATCTAAATGATTATTTGGGTTTTTTTTCGCACATGTCTCGTCGCAGGGTTGGAATTTTTCCGGCAAGGAATTATTTTATCTCGGCAAATATTTACTTTCAATTTCGTATGCAAATGTCGCCATTTTTGTCATTAATCACGGCCGCGTGGGCTTGGACTTATCAAGCGGAAGTCCCGCCCACCGATGACATGGCCGGGCGGCGTTTTTCGCCACTTTCGGCTTATCGCTGCCGCCGCAGAGGATGCGGGCCAGAGGAGGCTAAATAATTACGTTGTCATGTTTACGACTCTGAAATTAGCTGGCGGTACAAAACTCAGCTGGCAGCTAGGGGATCTTTTGATGTTGATAACACACACACAACCAACAGGCAGTGGAAAAAAATTCGCAAAGCCAACTTCACCCAGCCGAGCGCGGGGGAAGGCACGCGGACGCCTAAATGACATAACAGCGTGGCGGCTAGAAAGCTTCTGGTTTCTGCCTTTTTGACTTTTTGTTTTATTAAATCAACGAAAAACCATGTTGACCTTATTCCAAACGGAAAGCGTCGGCGCTTGAGGGCGGAAATTGCAACCTACACCAGCGTCCACCGTCCAACGTCCGCCGTCTGCCCGCTGCCGGCCGTCCTTTGTGCGGATCAGCAGAAAAAGAAAAGGAGAGGCAACGAGAGCTCACCTTAAACCGGAAGCGGAAACATTATTCCCAAAATGTCAAAAAACATAACAAAAACCCATTAGACACACTTTTGTTTCTGGGTCAGCTGGCGGGACTTTGGTTTCTTTTTTTTGCGTCCTCCTGCAGACTGAACTCCCAAAAGTGAAATCCGACAGCAAAGGTGGGGGGTCGAGGGAATGTGAAAAACAAAACGTGGCAATGGACAGGAGGCGAGGTCAAGGGGTCAGCGGTTCGTAACGACTACGTGGCTGGTCGGTCGGCGGTGACAGAAGACCAAAACCTCCCCGACCAACTCAACTGCAATGACCGACGTACAGTCAACGCCGACGACGTTGACGGCGGCGACACCGAGTCCCATACCGTCCGGAAATCAAGTTGTGTCAACAGCTTAAAAGCCAAAATGTAATAAGCCAGGGAAATGTAATGTAATAAAATATCAAATATATAAAATGGAGGAGGTGACTTGGACGTGGGCGTCTGCGACGACGCGGGGGAGCATTTGTTGCCATTAAAGTTTTACTTTGAAATTGGAAACAGACCGAGGGACAAACAGACCGCCTGGGACAGTTGGGTGGGCCAGCTGGTTTGGTTGCTTGTTTTGGTTGGTTCGTTGGGCAGACGTCCAAAGTGCCCACGCCGGTCCCACTCATAGCCATCAACATAAAGTAAGCCAAAGGATATTTCACAGAACTCGCTATCGAAATGCTCTACCTCAAGGAAGGAAGGAAGATGCGCTGGGATTCTTGAAGCTTGCGAAGAATATGAGCTCTTTGTACTCCTAAAAACCTATCCAACGAAAGCATTCAAGGAACTGAGTTCCATGCCTGAGAATCGGGTTATTCAGAAAAATGGGAAGAACTCTGAGGTTAGCTTCTCGAGAGCATCAAGAAATGTAGTTTATTTCAAGGAATAGCATTCTAATTTGTAGAAGGAAACGAAGCTTTCTTTTGTCCCAAGGTTACCCGGGACAGAAAGTCAGAGATCCAAGCAGATCTTTCAACGGCAACTGCCTGAAAAACTGATATGCCCGGTGAGCTTTTCTGGAGAGAGTGCATAAAAAAAGATATTTCGGGGCGCTGGCTGTTTGTGGCTGGGAGTGCGGTGCAATTTTTTGCGCTTCGCGGCAAAATATGCAATATTTTATTATTGTTGCGCCAAATAGTAAGCAACACTTTATTTCAGCTGCATGCGCTTCCGCCCTCAGCGCGCACAGCGAGCAAGCGAACAGCGGCGGCGAGTGCAGTGGGGAGTTTGGTTGACTTCCTGCCACGGCCAACAATCCCCCACCCTGGCTGACACTGTAATCTGTGTCTTTGGTTGAAAGGAGGGTGTTGGGGTTGCTGTTGTAGCCGCTGACTGAGCTGTTGACTTTTTGCCTTGGAAGGAATCCAAGAGCGTCGTGTTGGGTTGGCCGGAATGCCATGCTAGCAAGGTTTTTACATGAGATTTGTATTTCGAATGAGCACAAACGGATATCGCGGATATCAAGGAGCAAAGGAAAAGCAGTAAGAGAAAAAGTCCTCACTCAAGCTATCACTATCCCCAGATATCCTGTCTTTCATTTTGTATCGAAGGGAGCGCCCGGAAAACGCTTTTCAGTTATGACAGCTAAAGGTGGAAATTTTCACCTCTCAAATTGAGTTGATTTTTTCAATTCTCCGCCTTCAGGCCAACCAAGGACATTGAACTGCGCGGGCATTGAAAAAGTTTTGCGTACCACCAGACTCTCCATTGTTTCCATCATTAAAATGGCGAGCAGTTGGTCTGCGAAAGTTCAATAAAAATAACCAAACTCGAAATGGAAATTAAAAAGTTTACGGCCGCCAGAGCCGGAGTAATAGGGCGGACCCTTTTCCGGGCAGCCAGGAGGCTTCTATTTTAATGGGCTCCATTCAAACTCAAGTGCAAATCGGCCACGGACTTGTTAGCTGCTAGCCGGCCACATTTCCGGCAGTTTTCTGTGTGTTTCCATCGAATTCCGTGCCTTTATGGCTCACGCAGAGGATTCTTCCCCGGAAAAAAACAGAACCGAACAGAAAACCCTTTGCGGTTTGGCGATTCCAAAATTGTTTCGTTTATGTGGCGTTACGTCGTTTCAAATTGCCGGCTTAAAAGGTTCGCAGCTCGTTCAATGCCCGAAAATTCAAACAGGTGAACGGCTGCCGCCGCCACCGGCCAAGGCCAGCCAAGGGGAAGAGGCCCAGGATGGGCCAGCAAAGTTCGTGTCGGCGTTAATTTTATGTCTTGCAGTGTGTTGCACGCAATGTAAATGCTAATTAAGCAGCCCACCACACCATTCCGCTTTGCCGGGGCGTTTCTAGGAGTTCTTCGCAGAGGTGGAAGGCCATTGATCAGGCGGGTGGGCATTGAAGGCTCCTGTTTGCTTCCTAATTGCGTAAACCAACCGGTTGATTAGTATTTACACAGCAATTGACATTAAACAGTTGAATCAATAAAAAATTAAAGCCAACGCTGCCAACAACAATCCATTCCCCCTCCAGTCAGACTGGCCGCCCCTGCCACCAACTTAAGTGTGAGTTTCTGCAAATATTTAATGTGACAGGCCTCCACAGGATCCGATAGGTTCGGGCTTGGGGCTCCCTCCCGAAGAAGGTGGTGGCACCCTGGGGGCCATTGACCTTGTCATTGTTGTCGGCTGAACTGCTTCCTCCCGCGACTTCTGGCGATGGCTGACTAAATTAGTTTTGATGTTATTGGTTTATTACCCAAATCACACTTCCCATTGAGCACTCTCTATACTCTTTTAGGGTCGTAAGGAATTTGTTCTTATTCGTTTCTACCAAAGATAGAAAGGTAAGCAACATAAAGGTCATTACAAAGCCTACACAAATAAATTTTAGGGGAAACTGCAAATCTGAAAGAATTCCTGTAACGAAAACTATAAAAAATCCGGGAAATTACACCCAAGCTTCTCGGCAATTATATCTAAGCTTATAAGAGTTGCATAGGTGGAGAAATTGATTCGCAAAGAACTATCGATAATTGAATGGAAGTTTCTGTGCGCTGAAGGGTTGCATTGTCCCAGCGTTTCTTTGGCGTAGATACGCTGAAGAGCTATCGGAAAGAGCTATCGGAAATTAAGCCGCAGCTTACTGTAGGTAGAGCTGCAATAAATTTAAATTCTGGTAAAGACTTAGAGCAGTACAGCTTTCCAAAAACCCATAATATATTGTAGAGTATTCAAGTTTCAGTGCAATGGGAATTATACACCCCCGCGCTTTATTGTTTGGACTGCTCGCTAAACGGTCGTTGGCCTTCGTTCAACTCAAAGAAGTCAGAAACCTCAATTAGCCCGTCAATCAATGCGTCGTCGACCAACACCGGCAACAACATTAGCGCAGTTGGGGCAGAAGCAGGAATAACCTCGACAACGCAACCGGGTGAGCAACAATGGAGCCATTGATTTTCGACCCAATCATTTCCTCTAATGACTTCCAAGAGGCGTGTGCCAAAATGACGACGTCGTCGTCGACGACTCTTGATCGCCTAATTAGCTCGGGGGCTGCCTGGCATTTGCCTTTGATTTCAATTGAATGCCCGCTGCCCTGGCAATTTCAACGCCAAACTCAAAACCCATGAAGTGCGGCAGGCACTTAAACCTCAAATCAAACTAATTATAATGGGAGCTGCTACAAGGAAACTAAGCAACCAGCCAGTCGCCCTTCGCGGTCCCATTTGATTTCAATAAAGAATAACGAAGTCCGAGTGAAGACGGACCCCCAATTTGATTTTGAAATACAAAAACGACTTACATTTGGTTGGGAAGTTAACTGTCGTTATGTTTTCTTTCGAACTTGCTTACCTGAAAGAAAAGAAACAAATTTAAATTTAAAGATTTTGCCAAATTTCTTTTCTCTTAAGAACACCTTATTTATTTGGGATGATCCCTAACCCAGTTTACCCTTCAATTTGCCTGATCAAATTCATTTCATTTGCAACTCAACAAACCGCCTTCGTCAACCAAACTTGCCTTGCTTTTGTGTACCATCATCAATTCAAAATAAATAAATTCGCATATGAAATCAGAATTTGTTTACCAGACTCGACTGACCACCAACCGACCGAGCAAGCAGCCGAATGGCATTGCAAACAATGTAAAGGGAATTTTATCCGATTCTGCCTACTTACGAATGCGAATGCTTTTAATTTAAACTGAAATTTTCAAATTGATTGCATTCCCCGCCCCCCAAAACGGCCAACTGTAAGCAAAATATTCCCAAGTATTTTCGGTAATTAAAGTTCAAATCCACTCTCTGGCCAGGCGAGTCTTTGGAAGTTCCATTTCATTTTCACTTTAACATGCGGGTCGGTCAAAGTAAAGGAGCGCACTGTTCCCGGTAACAAAAAACCAATAATTGCGTAGTTGTTCCGAGTCCTGGCGGCCAGTGGGGCTTCTGCACGTGCAGCCTCCAGGAGTTTGTGGCCCCAGGGCCACCCATTTATCGATTAGCGTACGTAACGCTTTCTACTCCACTATGCACAAACAAACACGTCCCAAACAAGCGGCCAACTTCATGCCACACACCCAGAATAAGTACGGTGGGGAGTATATAACGCAATCATATGCAGGCCGGGGATGAGCCGGGCTGGGCGTCGGGTGAGCTGGCCAGAGTAAATGACAATGCAAATGAAAGCAGGAAACGTCGCCACGTTCATTCATTTTACACACAAAAGCCATTAACCGCTTTGATTCTATTGTTTTGTTTGCCATCGTCATCATCGCCAACGCCAGTGATCCCTTACCCCCTCCGGGTGGCAATCACACGCTTTTTATGATCCTGGCTTTGTCAGGGTTATTTGGCCGGGGGTGGCTGGCTGGCTGGTCGAAAAGCCAAGGCTGCACTTGGGCTGCAGCTGGTGGGGGAGGCGATGCGGTTGGCATTTAATGGAAATTGATGAAAGGAGCCGGAGAAACAATTGCAGGACCACCGAACAAATTGAAAGTTTTGCGTTTAAACGATCCCCGGCACTCGCCGGGCTCTTCAATCATAATGAAAATGGGAATTTCAAGTGGCGGGGATCGGTTGACTCGCTGGATTTACGGACGCCATCAATACATGCCGGCCGGTCGGTCTGTTGGTCACAAGATATGAATTCTCTGCACTTTTACCCAATTTCTCATCGCGCTCGTCGCTGGCTTGTTGTTTTTGTCGTTGGGGCGGGCCAATATTTTTATTATTGAAAGACTTTTGCTGAAGCTGCGGGTTTTATAAAGTGCTTGAGGGCATAGCTTCCGTTTCCATCATCAAGCCCACACACACTCTTTCTCTCTCCCTCTTTCGTTCTCTGTCTTTGGCTGTCCTTGGTGGTCGGGACGGTTAAAAAAACGACTCTTGCGGAAAAATCAACATTGCACAAAACTTTTCATCCCTTTCACCTACCAACCTTGGCGGCGGCACAGCGCAGCACCTCCAACACGCTGGTCGTCATTCTTCAGCCTCATCGGGCTGACCAGAATCCCTCTCCTCACCCCACCCACTCCTCTCTTACTCTCTCTCTCTCGTTCTCACTCTTTGTTTCCCGTTCCCCTTTTTGTTTTGGCTTAGCGCTGATGATGTATGCACTTTGAAAAGAGTTGGGCAAAGTGGTTTTTCGGTTTTGATGAGCTAACGTCAACGCCACGCCTCCGCCGAAGAAGGAACTATTACCCGCCCCCAACACCAATACCATTGGCAACGCCACGGACGACTCAGGATGGATGGCTGGTGGCTGGGGTCGGTAGGTTGGGGGCTGTCTGATTCATACAGTTATTAATGGACTTCGATGGGGTTTCAATTATGCATTTTCTGCGATTTGGTTTTCAATGATGTTTCGATTGTTTGCATAGGGAAAATGTGTTTGTTTGAAATTTTCAACTGCGCAAAAGCTTATTGTTTAGAGAGTTTTAAATTACTCGTTGTATTTCCTTGCGGCTGGGGTGGCGGTTCTGATGGATTATATTTTTGTAAAGCAAACAAAGAAGAAAACTCAAACCCGATCAATTCATACGCTTTCCAAAGCTTTAAACTTCAATCAAAAATGTCTCCGGTCTGTCGGGTCCAACGAAATCCATTGGCAGACTTGAGAATGCAAAAAAAGCCATCACTCATAATTCTTTCATTGTTTTTGTCTTTGGAGTTTAGACATCTGGCAACGTTATTTCTAAAATACGGCAACTCTTCTAAGAGTAGTTGACTAAATTTCTTTTTTCCTGTGTCTTTTGAAAACTTTAGGAGAATTTAGCTTAATTGCATAAATATTCCTTCTATCCCACTCAAAGAAATAAAAATCTTTTGAATACGAAATAATTAATAAATGAAGTTGAAATAAGAGGGAATTCTGCTATGCTGACAACTCTTTCTTATTGGCGTCAGACGGCAACTCTGACAAATATTTTGTGGTGTCAATTGGCAAATTTTTTTTTTTTTTTGTTGATTGTGTGATTTTGATCGGATCGGACCGAAAAAAAAGATTGTGCAAAATTGTGTACGGCAAAAAAGTGAAAAGCACTGAAAAATATTTAGATAAAATGTCTCTTATTGAAGATTTGGTTATTTCCGACTCCGATAGCGAAATGTCGCCGACGTATCCCGGATCCCCGTTCATCCCGAGACCCCCAATGTCTCCGGTCTCCTTTACAATGGAGACAACTAATTTGCAGCCACTAATTGATCTGGACCTCTTGGAAGAAATTAAGGGAATCGGGGCGAATGAGCACCGCTCAATGCCCATACCCGTGCTGCCGCCAGCCCTGCAGGCTCTGATGGAACCGGAAACTGTGGTCTTTCAGAGTCCCAAGTATAAACCCGAATTCAATGTGAGAAACATTTACGCCGACATTAAGAACTTGTCGGCTGTCGAGAGATACTTCAAGATACTCTACCGGTGAGGATTTAAAAAGAATTAACGAAGTTATAGCTTTATAATGAAATTTCTGTAGTCCCTTCATCTGCACCATGAACGTGAAGTGCGAAATTAACCTCAACGAATTGGACATTATGCTCCAGAACACCACCTACGACACGGAGAGGCATTGCGCCTTGGTTGTGCGCCGGACCCATCCGGTTTGCTCCATAAAAGTCTACTCCGACGGGCAGATCTATTGCCAAGGCTACAACTCCGACTCCGCTAGGCTGGGCTTCTCCAATTTGCTGCACGCTCTCTACGATTGGGGCTACAAGCCGGAAACGAATATTTTGAAGCACAACGTGGTCAATGCCACTTTTTGTATGCCCTTCCGCTTGGACCTGTGGAAGATCCACAAGACCTATCCGCTGTTCACCATGTACTGCAGTCCGGAGCGTCCTTTTGTCAGCTTTCGTATTATGAATTCGAGGATCCGATGTGCCATCTTTGCCGTGGGCTATGTCTTTATTCTGTACGGCAGTAATCCGCGGGAAGTCAAGAACGCTATAGCCAAGATGATACGGATTTTGTACGACTTCGAGGCAACCGATGACGTGGATCAGGAGTCGGTTGTCGAACTCAAGTGCGGTGACATTGATTTCCGTCTTCTGTGGGAAGACGCTTTTCAAAATAGGGATTTCTATTCCATGCGAACACTTCAGTGATTAAATTGTTTGAGTTCAGTTTGCTGGGCTTTGCCCTGGGTTATTAAACACAAATTTGGAAATGCTAATGGCGATGTTGCAGTTTTATGGGCCCAAAACTTTTCCCATATGTGGCCTCATAATTGTCAGGGAGGGAGAACGATAGCCTCAAGTGTTGGGGGAGTTGGACCAAGTTCGGTTCGTGTGGTTGTCAGTTGAGCGGTGACTGTACTTTTTGGGCACCTGAATTTTGAGGAGTATTTCGGGCTTAAAATTTAATCGCTGCTCGATTTGGGCAACCACCGCGCTACAATTGAAAGTCCTTCTGTCAACGTTTGTCCTGCTGTCTACCCAACTGTCGCTGGGGGTAAAAGTGAAACAAAATGAAAAAAACCGTACACCAAAAATCACTCTCAAATTTACAATGTAAATCCAAACTCCACTTCGAATTTATGTTAGCATTTTACTGTCCCCGCATCATCCACTTCCCGCCCCTCCCCAGCCAAAAGGCTAGCTGAAACTGAATCGAAAATGTGTGAAATGAAATTTGAGGCTCCCCCGCTTTGCCGTTTCAACAGCCTCCTCTCTCGCGGCACAATAAGCCTGCGTGGACAAACTGCTGCCGCTTCCGTTCAGGTTTATACGATTTGTGAGGGGGCCAGGCCATCACAACCCTGGCAGGGAGGGGGAGTTGGGCTGGCGCTGGAGGGGCTGCTGTTTGTTTTGTCTCTGCGTGAAAAACAATTCAGTGTCACATTTGTGTTCGCATTTGTGTTTGTTTTGTAAACGCAGCCCGGGAAAGTTGCCTGCCTGCCTGCCCATTTGATACAGGGCTGCAGGGTGGCTGTGGGCGGTGTGTGTTGATAATTTTCAACATTTTTCGGTTGTCATTTCGGCGTATGCACAATTTTCACGAGGTAGTTGAAATTTTTATTTGCATTTCGAAAATTTTGCACATTAGAGTAAATCGCTGGGGCGCGTGTAGATTTCTTTCCTCGCTTTATTGCTTGTGTGCGCGGCCATTAGTCAAATTATTCAAATTCGGCGATAATTGCCGTCCTGTTTACAGTCAACCAATCAGACTTTATTCTGAGGCAGCCCTGGCGGCCGTTGATTTAATTTCAATAAGAAAATAAACCGAAATATTCCATTCAAAGCAAAAAGAGATTGAAGAGCTTTTTGTTGAGTGGGTTCGGATTTAATGGGTCGGGACTGGCATATTAAATTCCAATTAATTCTGAAGTGCATAACAAAAGCGGCTTCGTGGGCGAAAACTTTCGGTATCCGATTTAAAAAGTAAATATAAAAATTCTGTGGATAAAAGAAAAATATTTCCGCTCGAAACAAATTAACCTAAAACCGGGACTCATTTAAATTCCTTGCTCGCAAAAGGGACACCGCTACACGGACCCCGGGCTGCCCACTAAAAATGCATAAAGCAAAAAGTAATTAATATTTTTCTGTTATATGTGAGTTTTGCGGCGACTTTGGGAATGGACAGTGGCGAAGCCAGCGACGGCGGCCACCAGAAAGGCACCAGGGACTTCGGGCTGTGGCCGGCCGGGTGGGGGGCAGTATTTTCATAATTTCTGCACAACAAAAACGACGCACAGCCCCGCAAACACACACTTGCAGCCAAGGCGAAAGGGGGGCCCGTATAAAAGCATCTAGGACGTCGGGCAGCAAATTCCAAAGCGCAATGGAATTTATGCAGCAAATATTAACTAACCACACCACCACACACACTCGCATGCCCAGAGAGCTGCACACACCGACACCCCAGTAGCCGCTGTCCATAAATTGTGTGTAAAATTTCTCATGCAATTCATGTAAAGGCAAAGCCAGGCGCTTGAAAAAAAGGGATCGCAGGAGAAGGACAACTGCTGCCCGTGCCTGCACTTCTGCTTGGCTCCCTGCCGCCAATTTGTGCTTGGCCAGCAAGAACTGACAACAAAACTCATTAGCAAAAGCGGCGACCGTGACCGAGGAGCTGCCGGCCAGGCCAGCGCACGGCGGAGGCGCCGGGGGCCTGGCCCCTGCTTCTGTCTGGTCCTGGCGGATTTCGGTGGGCGGCTGTTGGAGGCGTTGCCGGTCAACCGCAACCAAACGCAGCATGCACTTCCGTTTGGAAAACTTTTCACTATTTTATTCATATTTTTCTACTCCGCGTCTCAGCGCAGTCAGTCGCCCTTGTCCGGCCGGACCAGCGGCCCAGTCCGGTCCGGCCAAGTGGACTCGCGGGGCGGGCGCTGGCTGCACTTTATCTCTCTGCGGCGGTCTTAGTTGGCGAAATTGTGTGCAACCACGAAAATCTAATAAGCGCGCAAATTTGTTGACATTGCGCAAATGTTTTTTACGACCCAAAAGACCAGCCCTCGAAAACCGGCAAAGAACTGCGAGTCTCTGGGCAACGCGGCAACAGCCGAGAGTATTTAAGCGACGGTGGCGACGACTCTTTCGTCTCAGAGACTTTAAAGAGATCAAAAGAAACTTTATCGAGCTCTGCTCGACTGGAGTCAGCCGCGGAGCTTCTGTTTCGGCTTCTTTGGTCTTTCTGGTCTGAATACTTTGACAAGTCAGGCGCGATGTTGCGTAAACTTTTTGGCTTTTGAGCTTTCTTTCCTCGTTCTCTGCTTTGGTCAGGTGGGCGCGTCAGCCAGTGCGGGCACTTCCTGCTTAAAACAGAGAATAAAAAGGGCCAAAAGTGCTCAGGACCAGATTTCGAAAACAGCCAACAAATAAGCTGGAAAATGTCCAGGGAGTTTCTGACTTTCTTTGTCCCGAAAGGCCTTTGGATCACAGAACACCCGGGAATCTGAATGAATGAACGGCCGCCGGAACAATTTCATTAACCCAAAAGCAGCGAGTGCGTCAAATTCCGATGTTTAACCAACTCTGTCTTCCCGGCTGGCCAGGACATCCCGCACACACATACACTCACGCCTGTTTGCGTTGCGTGGATGTGACGACGGCCGGCCGATAAGTCAGTGGGCGGAATCGCCTTTGATTTTTATCGGTTGACCTCGGATGTGACGCCGCGGCTGGCCGGGTTTTGCGTGTGGGTGGCCGCCGCCAGTGAGCGATTTAAAATGCTGTCCATGTCCTGGACGGCTGTCGTCGCTGCTGCACATGACAAACGTCCAGTGTCGGAGGACGCCTCGGACTCCTGGATGTGCGTTAAAATTTTTTAATTATTTTTGTGGTTTGAAATTGGATTTACTGGGCGCATTGCACATGTCGACCACGCTCTTTATCTCGCCCTCGCTTTCTGCGGAAACAACTCGTTTCCTTGGCTGGCGACAAGCTCCCACCGCCCCCGCCGCCACCACGTCCTGTCGATGGACGAAAAGTTTGCTGCAACCGCAATTGCTTTTGTGGGTTAAATACGGCGACTTATAACGAAGCCTCCGACTGGAAAAATGTCATGTGCGTGGGTGTTGTGCGTTGGGGTCGGGGCAGTAAAGTGCAATAACATGTCATTTGATTAAATACCGTTGGGTGGTTGTGTTTTTCATTTTGTTCGGGCCAAAAATGAAAGCCTTGATTAAGAAATTGTGTGGGACTTTTCACGGTTCGCGGCGGGAGTTGTTTGAAATGGCGGATTGACGAGTTGACAGGTACGCCACCATCACTGCCATCGGTAAGTGGAAGTTTAACTGGCAATTCAATTAGTTTTGGATGACCCCAAAAAGTCCTGCTGCTCGAGGAATATAAATTTTGGGTAGGTAGTAACTAAGTTTCGAGTTAGTGCCACGCAATGCCAGCCACTCGCACACTCAATCCTTCGGCTCAGAAAGTGGGTTAAGGATGCCACACACACACACGGGACATATGTGAAGTTTATGGAGGAAGATTCGTGGGCCCCGCGATTTCAATTTGCCAGTGTTGATAAACACCGAAAATTAATTCAGCTAACACAAAATGCCTCGCTTTGGTCTAAAAATACACTTTTTTACTTGGGTTCTTTGCCGTGATTTGAGAGGGAAGCCAGAAAATGAAACCGAGCCCTTTCGCCTAAACTACAGTGGTACAGTCGTATGAAGGACAATGAGGATAAGCTGTTGATGCAGAAACATGACAAAGGGAGAAGAAGTCATTCAGAATTCATTCCATAAAGTATTTTTCTGGCTCAATAATAAAGCCTTAAAAAAGCTTCCCAACAGGAAATCGATTATCTTTAAGGTGTTTTGCTTTAAATGATCACATGCGTATGTTGGGGTCCCTTTCAAGTTTCCTTTGAACTGCAGGTTTGCCTGTCTTTCCTACTTTTTCCTGTATTTATTGTACATGTCGAAAAAGTTTCCTTTTCTTTTTTCGGTGTGCCAGTCACAAAGTTGCACAGGCTTTTCCCACCTCCCTGCCCCCTTGCCGGGCATCTCCTTCGCTTCTAACGACGGCTGCCCGCCCGTCCGGGTATCCAACTATCCGAAACCTTAACTGTACTAAATAGTTTCTCACGTGACTCTTTCACATAAAAAATGGCTTTATTGCACACACGTATTCATTAATGGCAGGCTATGAACTCATATGTGTATGGTTGGCGTTTGCTCTCTCGGGAGTGAGTCCTTGGGCAGGGTCGGTGGGGGAGGGTGTGGCAGGCCGTCACATAAACTGCATTGTTTTGTTGGGGTGTGCGTGTGTGTTTTGGTGGGGAGCTGCAAGTTTTGTTAGCGACCTGCCTGCCTGCCTGCTGGCTTGGCAAGTCGTCTGCACAGGAAGCGCATATTAATTGTGAAAATTTGTAAGGATATTTCTTCGAAAATGACCACGCCCCCTGGGCCCCGCATTATGTTGGTTGTTGCGAATTTTAGTTTCTTTTTTACCGCGATTTATTGGCACGTAAACTCGGCTCACGCTTAGGCTTTTCTCCCCGTTGGAACCACCGAACTCGAGCAAACAAAGGAAACTTTCAAGATCCCCAAATTACCATGTGAGAATAAACTTAAAGTTTAGGTGAATTTTAAAACCCGTACAGCCAAGTTTGGCTCTTTTTTAAAAGGAATTAATTAATGCGGCTTAAGGAAACCTAAGGCTTCTTCTTCGCCGATGTTCCTGAGATTTGGAATCTCATTAACTGAAGAAAGTTGGCAATACATTTCCAATTATTTCTCATGTTTGGAAGGGCGAATTTAACTGCCATATTTCTAGATATAGGGAGTTATTTATTTGCTTCTCGTTTCGACTATGAAATTGATAAATTTAATGACTGTTCGTCACTTTAATTTCAGCAGCAATTTTCAAATACTGGCAAAAATATTTGCCAATAAATTTGAATCTTACTGATTGAGTTTTTCTCCTCTCCATAACAAAATTTCCACTGAGTGTGGATTTTATTTTGCACTCTGTTTTTCGTTTTTGTTTAGATTTCATTTTTTGTTTATATTGAAAGGCTTCGAGGGAAACTGCAATTTGTTGCAATTCGGCAGGGCGGTGCGAGGCAAAGAAGAAGGGAAATTAATAGAGATTTTTGAAATGGAGCGACCCGAAAAAGCAGACGAAAGCCTTGGGTCGGCTTAGTCCAAAAGTCAAACTGGATTAGGGAGCAAATTTGGGGGAAAAGTTGCTGGGCTTTCTAAATCGGCTTGACAGCCGAGCAGCTCCCTTCGATCCTGCTCTCCGTGTGTGTGTGGAAAATATTATAAAATTCAAACACAGAGAGGCGGAAAAATACGAAAATCTCGATTTTTCTCTGGGCCATTCGGTTGTTTTATTGTTAGTTTGTTATATGCTAGAAAATTAAAAACCAACATGTCAGTGTGGGCGGCGGGGAGTTTATGTTTGCAATTAATTGGAATTTTGTGTTGCAACAGAAAAGCTGAAGTCTGATTCCAGCCACCATCAATTTAGCCATGCACACAGTTGGCCCTCAATTTCCGTGCTCTTTTTTTCCGGCTTCTCATTTCTGCTGTGGGTTAATTTTTTGTTTTGCATTTAAGGATGCTTCTGTTACTGCTGCCGTCATTTATCTCAGTGTTTATTTTCAGTTTGAAGGATTCAAATATTCCAACTACCGACGGCACCGCCGCCGTCTTAACAATGCAGTCAATTGGCTACAAAATGAGTTTTTATGGGATTTGCATACGCTGAATGGGCCAAATAAAGCCAACAATAAACGGAAGAAGGAGGCAGGCAACCGGAAGCAGCCACAACACAGCCAATATGGGCTGGCAGGACGATGGCAAACCGCATCATCTACTGGACCGACGACTGGTCGCGTTCTAATCGGCCTTGTTGCCATTGTTGCTGCGTTGGGTCTGTTGCTGTTTCAAATTTGCATTTGCATAATTTTCATTTTTATGATAGGCGAGCGCTCTCGACGAGTTTTCTCTGTTTTTCTTAATTGTTTCTGGTGAAAACAAAAACCGCTGGCACGGCGCCTGGCCGCCTCCCTCATCGCTTGCCTGCTCGCCGTCGCTGCCAAGTTAATAAAAACAGAACATATTTAATGCTCACAATTACTTTGCATACATTACACGGCCAGACGGATGGACAGCCGACGAGCTGCCCCGGTCGCAAGTCGGCGCGTCCGCGTGTGTGTGAGTGCGCCTAAAACGTCAGCCGCAGGACTTCGTCGGTTAGTTGGAGTGGCTCACTGCTTTTTATGGCAACGAGCGAGGGGCTCTCTCTCCTGTTCTCTATTCTTTTACATAATAAAAGCGTAAACACGTTTTCACCATTGACCAGCCACCCCAGCCAGCGGAACACCCTAAGCCACCAGGAGCCGCCGCCCCGCTTGCCCCTTCCAACCACCTACTGGCCTTTCGCGCCCATTACAATGGCGCCTCTGACGATGCCGCCTCGAAGTGAGCCTAAGTGCTTGCCACACTTTCAACGTGTGTGTGTTTTGGTCACTTACGCGTGCCCTGGGCGAATAAAATTGCCTTTTTTTGGTTAGTTTTATGAATTGTTTCAATGCTCATTTACCGGTTTGGTTCGCCTAATGGATGCACATTGCTGTCGGCCACTGAAAGCTGTCACAGGCGAGACTACCATCCGCCCAGTGGCTCCCTCCTGCAATTGAGTGGGCCTATAACTTTTAGGAGGGTTGGCTGTTCCAGTTTCGCTTGTTTATTTTAATAGTTTCGCACACTCGCGCAATCAGAACGGAAAGCATAGAAACGGAAAGGTCTTCTAGGTTTATGGGTTTCAGGCATACGACCAATTAAACTGGATACTTGGCGACGGAAACGAAACGGAAATTGCCTGGGAATGGACCGCGCACATATCCATTAATAGAAGACATATGATGGCTTCAAATGGGCATCATAAAACGAAAGATACGAAGGCCAGAAACAGAAATCTCTTGAACTCCCGAATTTGTTTTTTGGAACTGAATTAAAGAATTAATTTCTAGTTCTTGTTGATTTTCTCTTTTGCTTTCTTGGAAGCTTAAAGAGGTCTTTCTGTTCTAATTTTCAATGGAGGAATTTTAAATGTTAAAGTTCAGAAATTTCGGCTAACCTCTTCAAAAGTATTGTGGGACATGGAAAAACGCATTAAGCATTTGGGGCGCTTGATTTTTTAGGGGTCTGTCCCGTCTTCGCACTCCTGCCAACCCGGAATGTGAAGTAAATACACCCGAGTTGGCGGGCAGAGCACGGACGCTGGTAACCAGGAAGTTTTTAGACCGAATCCTTGTGCGTGCGAAAATGGAGACTCGCACACACACACACTCACGCGCCCCCAGTCAAGATTACCAAAGTCGTAGGGAACATATTTTTACAGCTATTCAACCAAAAAATAAGAAAGAAAACACAACCAAACACCCCAAGAAATGGGAGCCCAGCAAGGCGTTAAAAAACGAACGGGAAATGCAGGAAAATAAAAAAAAACCCACTCCCCGTCCCGGCAACCGAAAAAAAATAGAGAAACTGTTGCAAGTGCACAAAGTTTCAAGCTTCATTGGACAGCCGACGCGACAGGCCCCGCAGGGACCAAAGAACCAAGAGCCGGGGGAGCGCCGGGTCGGTCATGTGGGTTCTCCCGCCCGCCTCCTTGGTGGGCACGCGCGAACACCAAGAACAATCAAATTTTCAGCCAGCTGAATTTCTTCCCTCGCCTCCTTCGGCTCCCCTTCCGCCTGCCCGAGGGTGTAATATTCCTGCCAAAAAAAGAGTTGACGGGGCGGGCGGAGGGGCAAGTGTGCTTCGTTTCTGGCACTTTCATAATCGAAGCGTCGCTCCCCTTGCCCGGCCCGATAGTCTGATCCCCGAGTGGCTCGAAAGTGAGTGCGGCAGCCACGTCGTCGTCCCCTGGGCGCTTTGGCCCATTAAAGCAATAACAGCATAGTCGAAATTTAAAAGCGCCGGATTCCTCCTCCCAACCTCCAGCGTTTCGTCCAGTGAGGCTCACACACATATGCTCTATCGTCTTGGCGGCTTCTTCTTCCTTTGAGGATACTAATATCCCCGGCCGTATGTTGGTGTGTCTGTGTGTGTCTTTAGTTTGGGGGTCTTTATTCTCTTTCATTCTTTATGCCGCTTAAACGGTCCGCCTGCCGTCTCCACTGTGCTTAGTCCTGCCCACAAGTTATATGCTTCTTTTGGTTTTTTCCTTTCATTTTTCTTGTTGTTTTATTTGCATATTTTAATGCAAATTGTGCAGAATTAATTTAGTGATGTTTAGTCTGCCGAATGCCGTGCCCTTTGCTCTTATTATCTTCGCCCAACTCCCAAAAAAATGCCGTTGGTTTCGTCGTCGCGACTCGGGAACTGTGCCTCGTTTCATATGTAAATGTATCCGAGTTTGGAGCTATGTTCCCTTTAAGTTTGCCATATTTTTCTTTCCTTTCTTTGTAGTGGGGACAAGAACTCCCTCTCTTTGAGGGGGAACAAAGAGGAGAGAGCGTGCGCGTGCGAAAGGTCGGGAAACTCAGAATTGACCTATTCAGTAGGAGGTTAGTGGGTTAAAGGAAAGGCCTCAAATAATTCGTGTTTGTCTTAAGGAAATTTATGTTCTAAAATCTTATTATTAAAGACTTCAAAGTTATTGAAAGATCCAAAAGAATAGAATTAATTAGCCGACTAATAAAGCCTTCAAAATTGCTGCTAAGGTTAAATGCAGAATTTTATTTCTTTAAAAGTCAAATAAAGAATTTAAGCAACCTGAGGATTGTGGAACTAATAGGTTTAAAAAGATGTTGATAGAATTAACAAAATAATTCCTTTAAGAAAGTGTTTCCCGCTACAAAACCTGATAAGGAAAGAGCTGGAAGAAGTCTGTGTTTAGTTTAGTCTTTGGATTTCAAAGACTTTCCTGCTTCTTACTGACTGACCTACTTTCTCAGTCATGAGACAAGGACTAATTTTGGTAGTTGAGCTTGTGCTCTTTAAACTATTACCTGTCAGTCTGGGACAGGCATACAATCTCACTGAGAGCTTAAGCCAGAGAGCGACAGCTGTTGTGAGAGATGACCATTTATGGTTGGCTAATCTTTTAACAGGACAATGTGGCAGTTTAATACGTTCAGCTCGTAACATTCTCGAGCATTTAATTTCGCAATGCATTTATAATTCTAGGAAGCAACTCGGCCGGTTGACAGGATGACTCAAAGCGACTCTTTAATTTGGCCAGCTTGAAACCAAATGGACTAGCTAATTTGGACGGAACTGTACAATTGCTGCTTGAATTTATGCGTCAAATTTGTTGTCGGCTTTTTTTCTTCCTCTCGTTTCGCTTGTTGTTGCATTTTCGCACTTGAAAACAACAATTACAAGTCAGCGAGCATTTGGCCAAGTTAAAATTCTGCCGACAACTGCAAATGTGCCAGTTGGCAGTTCCACGCCCCTCGCACTCCGGGTGTGCGAGTGTGTGTGTACACGTGTGTGTGTAAGTGCGAGAGAACATGAATATTCATGCATGAAAAGGCGACAAGCAAAAGAGAATTATTACAGCAGGAGAAAGAAAGAGAAGGGAGAAAAAAATCAGCGGAGAAGACGCCGACGAAACGAGAAAGCGAGAGGAACCTGCATACAAAATTTCACTCACGTACCAAGGAAATGAAATGAAATGAATTTCTGAGCCGTTCTTCACTTTGTACTTGTTATCTAGGCGCCTTCTCCGACCCCGAGCACGGCCCCGGACAGCAGCAGCAGCAGCAGCAGCTGCAGTTCGTGAGTCGCCGCGAAATTTATGCTGATCATTCATATTGTCAAATGCCAGCGAGTGCGGCCCACTTCGAGAATGGATGGCCCGGGGTCAGGGCATCTGCGGCCCGGCTCGTGTGTATTTGCCCCGTCCAGCCGCCCTTGGGCTTTAAGATCGAATAGCTTTAGCCAATATGTTTGGGCCATAAACATTAACACCCTATTAAAATCAAATGGTGCGAGTTTCGCTACTCAAAACATTGGGAAAGAAAAACTTTGATAGAAATCTGAATTTAACAACCTCCGCGCCCCGACCGTCCGCGGGTGTGTAAAACGCAAATCAGCGAGTCAATAAAACCAGGACGAGAAGACAATCTCACCCTGGGGAGGAGCAAGGGGAAGGAGAGAACAAGAAAAATAAAAAGCAACGCCAACGACATCGGCGAAATCCGTGCACAATAAGAGAGAAAAATCAATTTCCGCTTTCAAAATAATTCCCCAAGCCATACAAGCTCTTCTCTGCTTGTCTCCTGGTCTCTTGGAACATTGAACCTAAACTGAACTCAAGCGAAGCTGAGCCGCGGGAAGCTGCTGAAGCTGGAGGAGATAAGATATTTGCACAAGAATGGCATTCAGTTGATAAAATCCGATTTGAAAATGAGCGAATGCTCGGCTCGGTCCCCCTCAAAAGGCACGCGTTCCGAAACAAAAAAAGGAGGCGGTGGAAAGAGGAGGCAATTTTATAAATAAACATTTGCGGGCCGCCGCTGCTGCCTACCCCAGCGGAGGAGTGGAAAGGACGGTTGTTGAGGGACTTTTGGTTTTCGTCCTTTCAAACGAACCAACCAACTATCGCTGGGCGATAAATCATTTGAAGTTCGTCTTCCTGTCCGGACCGGCGGCCCTGCTCACTGCACACCCAAGGCTGTGGGGTATTCCATTTTGGCCATCTGGTTACCTTTTTACGCACTTTTGACATAAATCTCGGCCAGAACGAAAGCAGTTCAAGCGCAAAACGGAAGCCTGTCTCAGTCCGATAGCCCAACGACTTCCGCCTTGGCGTTTAATGCTTTTTAATGAGTTCCCAGAGCTGCCCCACCAGCAACAAAAAAGAGGAAAGAAAAGGAAAGGCAGCCTTCCCCCAACAGTAAACACCGCAACAAGGACAACACGAAAGTGTGACGAGGCTGTAAGGGATGCGAACTTAATCGATTTCATTGTTGATGACTCCACGAGCCCGTTGCGTTAAAGTCAAATCAAGATGCCAACCCCCAGCCTGGGCAGCCTGACAATTCAACCCCTCGATGGTCCCCATTGATGTGGCCTCTGACGTTTTTTCTATTGGACTTAAATCGGTTTCAGACGACAGTTTAGAATTCGATTCGAATGGGTCTGCCGGGCCGGTTGGCCGGCCGGCTCAACTGATTACTTATGCCGGTCAGGTAAATCTTGTAAAAATTGTCCTGTCTGTTTTTTTGTTTGTGTCGTCCCTGGTTGATGGCCGGACCAAGCGATCCGAGGTGCTGGTGGATTTGCCACAAGCTTTCTTTTCACTTTTTTTGCTGTCCAGCAGGGCACACATCTTGATTTGTCATCGGGTTTTCTCGCCTTGTTTTATGCCGTAGGCGAAACTTCAACTTTAAGGTAACCCAAAACATATTTCACAAAGGTGCTCTCAGAATAAGAATTGGATAAATTATCTTACGATATTTTCAAATATTGGAGGGCATTTAATTAAAAAAGGAATTGATCTGTTTGATAATCTTCTTTTCCAGCCAATTTGGAATATCTATGAGGAAGACCTAAGGAAGCAAACTTTCCAATCGTTTTGGGCTAAACAAATCTCAGCTTTCCCTCTCTTTAAGGAACTTATCACCTTATAAATGCGGACCGTTTTTAGGAATACAGCGTATTAAATAACAGTAATTTGCAGATTTTTCTGATGCCGGCTGGCGGTCAACCCAGCCCAGCTTGGCTTTGCCAGGACTTGGCCCGGCCCTTGGCTGCGGCGCGTTGGGCCATGTGTTTGGGTCATATTTTTTCTGGGCACGTTGCCGGGAGAACAGCGCACGGCCTGGCCCATTGACAAATGACGGGCAAAGGTCGTTGTCAGGGTCGCGAGACTACGCGGTTGTTACATTTTTGTTGTTATTTATTATTTGTTTATGCGCAGCTGTCCGTTGGTCTATTGAAAAATCCCCTTCGGATTTGCCAAACACACACACAGAGAAAGACAAACAAGCGACCACGGCAAGGACACGACCGCGAGGAGAGAACCTAACAAATTGTGTGCAATATTTTTATTTCATCAGCAGGACAAGTGACCGGGGCAGGAGCAGCTAGACGATGGCGATATCAAGGCCTTGGGGCCATTGGCAACTTTATTGCATTATTGAAAAACTTGTCAAAATATTTTGAATGTGGATGGAAACTTGGGTCTCCGTCGCCGTCAACGCTCTTTTCCTATTCAATTTCTTGTTCATTATTCTTGCTGCTGCCCGCCCCATCGAAAGTGTAGGAAAATATTTGACTTAATAAATTCTTAAAATACCACCACAAAACCAACTGGCCCACCGACCCTCTTGGGCAACTTAAATTTTCGTTTTCGACTCACCTGCTGGTGGGCTGTCGGAGCCTTGGAAGCATCCTTAAATGTCTTGCTTTTCATTCAACACAATTGAATTTGGCATAAGGTTTTCCTCTATCACTTTATTTGCGGTTCCCTTTTTGGGACTCTGAGGGAAATATTTTGAATTTCATGTTGGCCACTCGATGGTTAATAAATATTTTTAATATCAGAAATTGCAGCGAAGAGAATTTGCCATCAAAGAAATTCTTGCTTGCTTGCATTTCATTTCAAACCGACTTCGGCCGGAATATTTTTCATTTATTCTCGTAGAAGTCTTTGTAGTTTTCTTTATTGCTGTAAAGAAAAAAAAAAAAAAAAATTTTATAATTAAAACTTCTGCAATTTTGGGCTCAGGCGAAAATTTGCTGTAATTCCCATTTGGTGAAATTGCCTAATCACTTAATTGCAAAGCTCCTAGAAAACCGACTGACGCTCGATGGGTTTTTGGTTATTAATTTTGCCAATTTAATGGAGCCTGCTTAGTGTTGGTTTTGTGGCAATTTTATATCGTCAAAAATATTCAGTTTCACAATTATTAAAGCCACAGAGAGCACAGAACAAATAAACAGAATCGAAACCAAAACGAAGCGAATCCCGCCCACCGCCCCACTTCTTCCTTTCATCCACTTGGCATTGTGCAATGTTTGATTTTCACAAATAATTATATTGAAAATAATATCGATGAAATTTAATACGTTGAGAAAAGCTCAATTTGCAGTCAGCAGTTGGCACAACGGCAATAAAGCTGCTGCTGTTGCTGCTGTTGATGTTGTTGCCGTTGAAGCGCCAACAACAACGACGAGAAGAGCATAAAGAAATCCCATAGAATAAAATAAAACCGTCAAAATGAGTTGGAATTTTTGTTATATCGCATCAAATTTCCAATTAAGCACAAAAATTCTAATTTATTTCCTGCGCTTCACTGCAATTCCTGTACAGATACAGAGAAGTACTTTTGTGTGTGTGGGTTGTGTATTTGCGGTATTGAGGGTAAATTATATGTAGGTAATTATTTGGTGGCCATTGGGCCATTATTGGTTCTGTATTACAAATTCTAGGTTTGATTATGCGATGTAATTAATTTTTTATTATTTCCCCATCGACTGGAACTGAATTTCGGATTCATACGCTTTTCGAAGAGGATTAAAGTTCTGGTGTCTGACCGACAATGGAAACCCTGAAACGCTAATCGGTTTATAAGAATATTATTTCCTTATCTATTAGAGATTTAATACCCGTATGTTTGGTTTTGTTAAAGCCCTGAAAGATAGACGATCGCATTGTCCATCAGGAAGATTGATAATGCTTCTAACATATTAAAGGGAACTGATGACTATTCTATTTGAAATTGTGGCTCATAAAAACCAAGAACCCTAAACCTTAAATTGATACAATAATTCCGTATACAAAATTTTAGAACCTCGGCTTTTATGGCCGGTTGTTTCGAAATTCAATTTTGGGCATTTGAACGAAGACTTTCCAAAGCTTCTTATCGATTCTAAAAGACAATCCATAAAAAATTTATTCACAACCAACTGAATGATTAGGCTTAGCTTTATGTCCATTTCCTGTCTAATTAAAAAAAAAGAGTATCTATCGAGTTCATTATGTCTCTGCTGAGGGAAACAGCAGCCCACCGTCTCCTGCTTCGATTTGCTTGCACATTTTGTTTGAACGTTTCAATTTGGTGATGGATAATTGAAATGTGATGCCTAATTAAAGACTATCTGTCAAAGCAGTGGGACAGCAGTTGGGAAAATAATTAAAACAAAAAAAGGGCTCGTGTTTGGTGGGCCACAGAAAAACATCAAGTCGGTGGGAAAGAAGACGAGGGGGCCCTGGAGCTAGGACGCTGCTGTCAATTTGAATTCCATTGGTGTTTTTGTCAGAATGTCAACCGCTAAAATGCGTGTGTCTGACACTCGATACTGAATACGCGCAAGAAGGACGCGGAAAATGGCTCTCAATGTTGATATGCTTGCGTGTGTGTGTGTGTTTATAGTATTATGTGAATATACGCATGTGGCTGACTGTCACAGTCAATAATAAATTGCGGCAAAGACAAAAACCCCCGATGAATCCAACATTGTCCGCCGCCAAAGCTGACAGTCACCACGACCAATAGACAGAGAGACGGTCGCATTTTAAAATATGTATAAAGTTACTAGGCACGACTGGCAGGGAGCGGTGGGTGTGCTGCGTTTATTGAAAACATTTCGGCTGCCATTGACGCCGGCGAAAAGCCCAAAAGCCGATCGTGTGTCACGCACGCCTCAATTTGCTCGCCCATTGGGGAGGCGTCGGCTCCACACGCACACTCCTCCAATTTCTATGCGCATTTTTCTATTATTTATTATTTTTTATTGCGCGCTCTGCCGCCTGCAGGTCTTCCTGTGGGCGGGCCCCAGGGGAGTCGGGCGGCGGGCAGGCTGCGTTGACAGCCACCATTGATTTCGATTAGAGTGGAAAATTAGCCACGTTTCCGTTCTATTTGCATGCAGCGTGGAATAAAAATTATATATGCACCGCTTTTAGGTTAGACGCCTTTTATTGATATAATAATATCATACGAAACTCAGAGAGCAGCGGCGAGAACCAACGAGCCAGGCACTGCCTGTCGCTCTATAAAAATTGCGTATACGCGCCGTTTGACGCTCGACGGCTTTTAAGCACTTTAATTATCGACTCTGCGTGTGCGATTGCATAAATACGAGCGCCTGTGTGTGTGTTTATCGCTTTTAACGGTTTCCATAAAATTGGTTAGTTTATGCAGCCGTCATGCAGGCAGGCAGCCGGCCAGGCCAGTGGGTGGCGTTTGCTCTTTGTGCCATTTGAAAGGCATAAAAAAATAAATTGAAGTGCGTGGTTCGGCTGGGCTGGTTGGCAGGCTGGCTGGCGCATTATTAACGCACATAAAACTCACATATAAAGTGATTTAAATTTATTAAATATAAAAAGCACCAGTTCATTTCTACCCCACCCGTCACTCGCTGAGCACAACAAAAGCCGAGTCGACCAAGGCGGCAGGGAGGGAAGTGGGAGTGCCGGGCCGGATCGACCCAGAGATGCGCGCATAACAATCGCAATAAAATTTTATGCACATCGATAAAAATATAAAACCGAAACAGCAGCAACAACAAAGCGCCAACGATCTCGCCGCAAAAAATCAACAACAACAACAACAGTGAACTTCATTACTCGTTTGAATGCAAACAGCAACAACAAAAAACAGAAGAGAAACGCTGTGTGTGTGTGTGTGGGTGTATTTCATTGTATGACTGAAATTTTTGTTCTTATTTTTTGTTTTTTTTGTGAAAAATTGAGCGATGCAACAAATGAAGCGAATGAGCCGAGCCATCAACCAAAAATGGGAATACCCCACAAAAGGCAAAGTATTAAATGTTTTATAGTTGCGAAGAGGAGCTCCGTCCATCCAGGCCCCCCGCACCGACCCGCGGCCACTTCTTCTATCCAGTCCGCCCCATAAATAATTATAATTTTCAATTTAAAGAACATTTCGCTTTTCATTTTCATGTTGCCTCTCGTCCACGTTGCAACTTAATTGCGCTTTTTCTTTTCAATTGATAAAAAATAATGACTTGCCCGTTTAACCACAAGGTTGAAAAAAAAACACAACCGCCCCCCTCGGTTCACTTATTTGAGTACTGTGGGGAAATTGCAATAAAAAACCACGCAAAGAGCGAGGATTTCGCCGAGTGGAAAGCAAGTGGAACTGCTAAAAAAAATTGTCCGGTTTATCAAACGAAATTTTCATATTTTTCAATAAACCTCGCGTAGATTCAATAAGAAGGTGAACTCTTTTTTTTGAGTCCATTCAGTGCAGTTATTGAGTGCATTTAATGTGCTCCTATAATCCAGAAAGTGCTGTTCTTTCACTTTAAGAATTAAGTGCATCCGATTTCTGTTAAATTGGTTTGTCAGCTCGATCAAATAGTGAAAAGAGTCTTAAGATCTGAATGAAGTAAAGAAACATTTATTTTTCTTTGCTCAGCCTCAGTTCGAAGAGGTTCTATCCTAAAAGATTCTCAGAAGTTTTACCCTTTTCTATTGAAATCTTAAGAGTTCATTTAAAAAGAAGAAATGGCTGCCCAACTTTATTCGTTTATCCAATTTTAAATAAAAAAAAAACAATAATGTAATCAGAAAGTTTCGACTGTTCACATTTTTCTTTGAAAAACAATTTCATAAGCTATAAGAAAAGGTGAATTAATTCCCTTTCGATTGGATCTACGTAGAAACCTTGCCTGATAAAATGTTGGTTCTGAAATTTAGTTGGTTGAATTTTGCTAAGATGCCTTAAGTAATTTATTTCATTGTTTTATTGAACTAAGCTAAAGAAATGTTTTTTCTCTTTTCTGTTTATAAGTTTGCAATTCCTATTCAAATTGCGATCACCTTGAATAGTTACCAGACAATTTTGTTAAATGCCAATTCGCCTCTCTCAAAGATCTTAGTCTTTTTGGAGATTTTGTAGGGCTTTTCACTTTCTTGCTTAATAGAAAAACGTCGGGGAGGAGAATTCTGAAGATATTTTAAAGAAATTAAACCTACAATGTTGAGAGACGGATTCGACTCAGTCGACTGTGGGGACAGTAAACAAGTTTTAAAGAGCGCATCCTTTTCGGAAAGGACCAAGACTGCGTAGAGAGGAGAGAAGGGCTCCACAAAAAACCCAAACGCAAAAGTTACTCCTTCTTTGGCCAGTTGCATTTTGACCGCACTCTGTCCGTCCACCCGACCATTCGTCCGCCTGCCTGTCTGCCCCACTTGCGCTCATAAACTTAAAATAAAGTTGTGCAGTTTTTGTGCACTTCGTTGTCAACACATCGACGCTGGCACATTCGTCCAAATTACAGACACCGTCGCTAGCTGCCGGCTCCCGAGAATCCCCAGCACTAAAAACTTTCTGTCCCGGACCCGCTCAATGCCAAAGCTTTGCGGTCCGAAAAATGGGCCACTTCAAAGGGCGTCCGCCTGTCCGCCCGTCCCCCGCTTGCAGCGTTGAGCTCCTGTCTGTGGCAACGCGGACGGTGTTGCGGTGTTTGGAACTTAGAGACGGCAAACTTGAACTTTTGCGGCCAGAACTTGGGGCGAGCGGGGCTGCTGCTAGACTTCCATCAAAAGTGCTTTGCCCATAACATTTTTGGGCCAGCAGCATGCGCACTTTTCATTTTAATTACATGTTGGCCAAGGGGGCGAAAAGGGCTGAGGAAACTGAGTTTGAAGCATGCGTTGCGGCTTTTCATTTGCATTTGCAGCTTCATTCCTCGGCCCGGTTTGGCGAAGAGACGGAAAGTTTTCAGTTTACGAATCTTAAGTGAATGAGAATTCTCAAGAGACTGGAAAAGACACAGTCAACTCTGCGCCCTACGTATCCATAAAGTTTACTTCTCGTAATATTTTATTTATGATTTTCCAACTCCCCCCGAGAAGGAGCTTCTGTCTCATCGACTTGGCCTGATTGTCAGGGCCTAGAAGTTGGCAGCAAATAACTCAAGTGTGCAAGGCCAGATAATTGCCAGTAGATGCAGCAGCTGAATAAGAGGCAAAAAGCTGGAGATCCAGTTGAGGTTGAGGCAGGCAAATTTCGAGTTCAGAGTTCACGGTTTACTGGGCAACAACTTCCACCCCGTCAGCCCTCCTTCCAGCTAGGAATTGGCTGCCGGGTACACTGACTGCACTTCTGAGGCAAGGCGACGGTTGGGGCTTGTTTCGGTTTTCTTGTTCAACTTTGGTGGAAAATCATTTATCAATGTCAGAGAATTTTGCTGCCGCTGCACGAGGGTGGGCCGGCCTCGGCCTAGCGACCGCATGTGACGGACTGGGGACGGCAGGGGTAAGCGGCCGGGCCGACTAGTTGGCCAAAAGTTCAGCCCCACCGCCCTGAAAGTTTCGTCTTTTGTTTCGCCAAAATACTCAAGTGATTTTCAAAATTATGCACACGCATAAATGCACAGCAATCTGGAGGGAGGAGGACTCCTCGCTTCTTATCAACTGCCGGTCAGGCTGTTGCCTCCAGTGGCCCAAAATTTAAAGCATTTTATCAATAATTCACCTAAGAACGCAGGCAAAACATTAGAAATTTGCCGGCCCCAGAGTGGGGCTGCTGGGCTTAGGCGAGAATTAGGGTCGGGCGGGCTTAGGTTTATGCAAAAAGTTTGGCCAAAGATTTCATTTTGCTTTGACCGCCTCAAAACGTTTTTTCCAATCGTCGGTCAGTCGTCAGGACCGGCGAGGTGAGGGGCTGCGTTCTAATCCTGTGGCTACCACTTGTTTGCTCTGTTGTTGCGCACGAGTGAGCGAAACAAGTTTGCACTCAAAACTCGTAAATAATGAAGGGAAAAAAGCGCAAACCGCACCACCATTCATAATGGAAAAAGTTCTACAGCCACTTCAGAAAAACTAACCGGCCCACAGACGGCGGCCGGTGGGGGCGACGTGCTCCTTGCAGGGCAGACGCTTCGCAGGACGGCACAGCCACTGGCTTTATTGTCATGTGTTCAGTTGAAAAGAACAAATAATAAACACAACAGCTGCTGCAGTCCAAGAGCAACAACTACGCCGGTAGCATGTGCGGCCATAAAGTCAACGGGACGAAAGGACGACTGGACTGCGGGTGGGCCTTTAAAGAGAGCCTGTTGGTTGGAATCAACTGACTAATTAAGACGGCCCCGCCGGTCCTGCCTAGGCCGTCTGGACTGTCAATCAGTCGGCCGTCCCTTCGTCAGAGTTTAAATTTTGCTTTTGGGTATTTTCTTTAGCCAAAGGCTGCTTATCTGGCTTGCCGGCTGGTCTGCCTCTTATTGACATAAGATTAAATTTCATTTTGGTCTTAAATTTTTGGGGAAATTTCCCTCAGAAACTCTAAAGACTTTAAGCCTCTTTGCCAACTCTTAGGCTTTTATCCTATTTCTTTTTTAATTTAAGACTAAATTACCTTGGCGGCATGCCGATTGGAGGCGCGATTATTTCTTTGGTCACCCACGGCAACGGAAATTAAACACGCCGCCCGGACAACAGATGTCGCCGGACAGCATCAGCAACACGCGCACATATGGAAGTCAGTTGGATTGGTTTGTGGGTCGGTGGGTTGTCCGGACGCGGAAATTAATTGGATATTTCGATTCTGGTTGAAGTCTTGGGCCGCAAACCGATTGGCAATTTTGAGGGACCGCAGCAGCCGTTGGCGGAACTATCGGCTCGCTTCACGTGCAACGCTAAAAGTTTCGTATTTTTTTGATTTTGCGTTGGTCAATGACGAAAGCCCGAAAAGCCGACAAACATCGTGTTTTTTCCGCAATTCCATGCGATTCGAGCGTAGCAAGCAAACTAAAATACCGAACTCACGCACACCACAGAGAGTGTGGAAGAAATCCAATCCGAGCCCAACTCACAGAACCAACGAGTAACCGACGCAATTCGATGCGCAAATCCGGGGAGCATAAAATTCGGCCTAACGCTCTTCGGCTGTCCTCACGACAAGTCACGCAGGCGCAGGCTCTCTCCGGCTGTTACTAGCAGCTGTTAAGAACAGCGCTGTTAACATAGAGTGGTGAATTCAACAGACTTAACAGTCGCGGCATTTCTAGTGGAGCAACAGTTGGACACCGAAAAGGTTGGCTCTAAATTTATATTGATTAAGATAATTCATAGGCCTCAAATCTATCCATAATATAAACTTTCATTTAAAAATTAATATAAATTAATTTGATATATGTTGTTGTTTCAACTTTCCCCTCTTTGCTTTGGGCAGTTAACATTTTATCCGCTGTTAGGCATCCCCGCTTCCTATAAATCTGGTTGGTTAACAGTGGTTTCCCCGCTGTTAAATTCGTTATGTTTGGGGCGTCACTGTTGTTTCTCAGACTCAAAGACGTCAGAGGAATTTAACAATAATCCGTAATCAGAGCCCATGAGTAAGGGGGTCATTGAAATTATCTTGATTATAAAACTCATAGCAAAATCAGCTATGTAATTTTAAGAATTCCCTTCCTGCTTATAACTGGGACCCATTTCAATTCTGGTTTGCCAATTGATGCGTTGAATGCCTGGGTTTCTTTTTGTTCGATTGCGTTTCGGTCTGACTTGGGGGAGACATAATAGCAAGACCAAATTGGATTCAATTAAACGACTGGATTCGCTTGTTTTTGCATACATCACCACAGCCCGAGTCTGTGCAACGAATCTTTTTGAACTCAGAAATCGAGCAAACTGCTTTTAATTGAGGAAATGGAATGGGGGAGAGAATTGCGAAATGTGGGAAATGATAAATGAAGTTTCCTTAACGTGTTTGCTCTGATAATCTTTTACCGAAAAAAAATTGAGTCCCCCAATCGAAATTCGAACCAAGCACAGTTCTTTGTTGAGGTTTTTAATTGAGTTTAGTCACAAAGTCTGGCTCTGTGGGGGGAGTGAAGAGAGAAAGACAGAGAGAGCGTGCGAGAAACGCTGGTAAGGAAGAAGGGGGAAATGTGATTTACGCCTGATTTGGTTCTTGAGACTAAAAGCCCATTTTGCATGCGAGGGCAGACCGGTAAGTTTGTGATTCCCAGTTAAGATTCTCAACACAATCGATGATGATGCTGAAAGGAATTTCTTTAAGATTAAAGATTTAACTTAAACAAATAAATACTGATCGAATCTTCCTCTCGAAAATGAAGAATAAATTATTTGATAGGTCGCCAATTCGAATGAGTTTATAATTTGAATGTTATTCTGTTCTGAAAGACATCCCCAATCGAAGTCGCTTAATCCTTTGAAATCAACCCTCGCAATGCAACAGCTTGCCAACTCGCTGCCTCAGAACGAAGTGGCTTCTGTTACACCCTTCAATTTCCTTTCCAACTACCCAACCCCCTCCTCGGTCCTCATTTCCACCAACTGCCAGCCCTGCTGCTGGGCCTGATGGTGCCTCCCTCATCAAGTTCAACAAATTATGTTGAATGGGGTTTGCTATTTTTTTGGCTTTTGTTTTCGTTGTTGTTTTTTTTCGGGGGTTGATTTGTATGCAGCGCTAAAAGCTTGAAAAATGTTTTACCCGCACGTGTTTCCTGCACTTTAATAGAAAAAATACCCAGCCACCCCCACACAGACACTGGCACACCCACTGCCGCCTCAAATCCTTTTTTCGCCCCCGACTCGACTCGCAAGACATTATATAAATAAAATGTAAAAGAAAAGCACAACAATGAAATGGCAACTGGGTGGTCGTGGTCGCGTCACTAACATCGCCATTTTAAGGGCTGCCTGTCGGGGTCCAGGCGGGCGCGAGGGGCATGTGACATTTTCAGCGTTAAAAGTGTTGCAATTCTGTGTCCTCGTAGGGGTTCGTGGGGTTGAGGCGCGAGATTGTGCATTACAACTCTAATGAATGACGGGGCTAACCCGCCCTGAAGGCAACGAGTCGAAACCGAGCCCCGATTTCCCTAGCCCCTTCCAATCGTAGTTGGATGGCAGCTGCTGGAAGACAAACATCTAAATTGTCATTTTAATGCGACAAAATATTGTAAGTCAGCCGTCCGCCCACGTAGGGCGGTGGGTGATTGTCCACTGGCTCTGTCACCTCGCCGCTGGGGCTGCCGGGGCTGTCGGCGTTGTCATTGTGACTCAATTCAGTTGTGTGAAAGTTTCGAGGCACGAATTCAATTTCGCGTCCACAGATGCCATTCACCTTCGGCACGTACGACTATCAACGTCAACAAGTTGCCCACCATCCGCTTCTGGCCCTCGTCCCTGGCGGGCGTGGCTCTGGAAACTAAAGTGGGAAACAGCAGTCAGACAATACAATTGCTTCCTTGAATGCATCTGGAGAGGCAGCGGTAGTGCATCCTGTCGAGCTGTCGAGTCGCTTTCCTGGTCGGTCGAGCCGTCGTTGTTGCCGTCGTCGTCCTGGGGACGTCGACACCAAAGCAGCTCCTTCACCTTCTTGACGAAGTTGTCCTCGTCGTCGTCTCAACGCAGTTGACATTTTATACTGAATTATTTATTTAAGTTCCCCCTGTTCTTCATCTATTTTGTTTTCGTTTTGTCCTTTGTTTCCTTGACTCTCATTATTTTTGTTATTCTGCTCTTCGACATGTCGACTCGTCAGCTTGGTGTCTTCTCGCCTCTTTTGCTGGCGCTGCTACTCTTCATTTTCCAACACGACTCATTCAATTTGAAAAATTCGAAAAGTCAACATGACTGAAATTTAAACCCACTTGCCAGAGCTCCTCCCAATCGAGGAGGTAAAGAAAAAGCGGATGGTTGGCCGTATTTTAATTAAAAATCACGCGATTCTAGTTGGCAAGCAACTGTCAATGAGATTCAAAGAAATTAAGTCATTAACTTAAAATTCCCCCAAAGGCTCTTTGCTTCAATCATAGATAGACACAAATTAAGTATCTTTGAAAACGCGATCTTAAGAACGGCTTAGATTTTTTTAAAAATCCTTTGCAACCAAAATTTATTAACTATCTGGAACTCTAATTTAAAGCCTCTATAAGCTACGCTTTTATGGCCAGGAGCCTCAACTCTTTGGGGACTTCAAAATCGAACGAATTTCATGAGATGGCAAATGAAACGAGTCACTCGTAAAATCGAGAAAACCATCGCCGCCTGCCGCCTCAGTTGAGGATTTCGTGCCGAGGACTCGATTGTGTTTGTGTCACGCACTTTTCCAGTTTCTTGTACAACGAAATCCCCCAACAGCAGCCAAGCCAAGCCAAGCCACCACCTGAGGGGCAGTAATAATAAAGAATTGAACAAAATGCAGCTATCAAAATGTTTGATTACTCCAGAGAATTTGCAGCAAAGTTGTTGCTGTTGCTCCGATGTTGGCTGGTGGTCCCCATACTAAAATTAAATATGACTGTGAAATATTTTCAATTTGTGGACACGGAAACTTTCATTCGCCAAGATAATGCGAGCGTTTTGTTACTGCCTCTGGTTTCCTGGGTCCCCCCGCCCGCGTCGACCCGTCATGGCCATTGCCTTGTGGTATTTGGTACCCGTGGGAAATTTGCTAACAGAAAATAAAAGTTTCTGGTCAAGTGAGTGCAAAAGTTTTAAGTGACGCACTTTTTTTTACTTTTTCTTTCCTCATTTTCTCTCTGTCGCTTCCGGTGGGGCTGCCACCAGAATCAGAGGACTGGGATCTGTCCATCTGGCATTTGTAAGTGGCGAAAAGAAAAAAATTGGCAATGAAATCCAAGGAGATAAATTCATTAGACCTGACATGTGTACGATTTCGGTCTATCCTGTCGTTGTACTTAATTTATTTTCAACCAACTACAAAACAGAACGAACAACGAGTTACGAAGGGAAGTTCGACAACAAAATGCTGCTTATTAAAATCTTCGTAGGAGAGCCAAAAGTTTTCGTGACCTGGGCAATCAATTGGGCGAAAAAAGAAAACTCCATCGACTTGACTGAAAATTTAATCACTTGGCAGTTGTGTGACCCCCGACCAGGCCCAGGGCTTGGTTAGATGCTCCGCGAGCAGCAGATAGCACGACGATGGCTATAAACAAATCTGTAATTGCCTTGTAATGCTTCGTGTTGGCAGGCGTCAGACAAACCGATAAGGCCCGAATGGCCGGGCTCAAAACGGAAGGCTGAATAGACAACAATACAATTTTGTACTGTGTGTATGAATGTGTGTGTGAATGGAAATTAGCATAAAATGCCGATTTCAAATAGCAGCACAAAAACAATTTTTGCCACCAGCGGCACCAGCAGCAATGGCAGCAGTTAATGGCAATGGCAATAGATTCCGGGCCATAAACAAAATCGGGTTACATGAGGGTTAAGTGAGGTAATAGTAGTCATGAAATCTGCATTTTAAACTGCACACATCCAGCGTCGCCTTCTCCACTCGACTTCCTATTCATTTGGCCACCCCCCAACGAACGAGTGGCTGTCCAGCTAAATTGCTGCTCATCTGGTCTCGTTTCTGAAGCTTTCTTATTGTCTACGCATCTCATCTGGCCAGACTGCGGGTGTGGTGGGCAACCCTACGACGGAAGCAGTTGTGAAATTTTCACCTACACCAAATGAACTTGCTGCCTTCATTTGACTAATGAAATTTTCGAAAGTTGCACGAAATTTGCTCGCAAAAGTTTATGAATATTTAAAAACTTCACACGATTGTTCCGGCCACTCCGCCCCCAATCCGCAGTTATATTTGCTCTCTATATATTCCAATTTGGTTTATAGACAAAGCGTTCAAATTCAAAATTCATCAAAAAAGTTTGTACAGTCCCGCAAGTTACATGAATAATTTATCCGCAAGTTTTTATTGCCCGGCTCGTAATTTGAATTGCCTGATAATTCTCCAAAATGCAATTAGCTAAGGATTTCGATAAGTTTTTGTCGGATTTTTCTACCCAGCCGATCTGGCAACTCTGTGCTTGTGTCGCAATTTGCAAGCTTCTTGACAGTGAATCACTGAAACTCAATCAATGGCTCGAAGAAACTATATTTACCCCGAACGCAGCTTGAATCTGGTGAGGGACTGCGCCTTTATCAACGCCATAATCTCCGCCGAACATGCGGTCTACGGCATAGGTGTGGGCAATTTGTTGCTGGATTTGTCGTATAGTAAGTGTCACATGTTTGGAATTATTCACGATATGTATATTTTTTTATATTTTCATTTTAGCCCTGGCCCGGGATCGTCTAATAGAGCTTTCGCTTGCTGGAAGATTATACAAAGAAGAGGTCTTTGAAGACATCCAGGGACATCTAAATGGAAGTAGTACACCAAGAACTTTTACCATCATAAATATCTCAAAAGAGTGGGACATTGGGCCTGAAGAAAATCAAACACCTAAATAACAATCACAAATCGAACAATAAAACGCACAAATTGGCGCTTCTATTCAATGTTTCTTTCTCTTCCCATTGTGAGGGCTTATTTTGGGACTTTTTAGGTAAATTTGTTCAGAATGCATGGAAACGTCGACCCCCAGGGTTACCATCAATATGGGTAAGGTTTTAGAAATATCTTCAGACGGCCGCTGTATTTTAGTTAATAATTTAATTTTTTTTTTAAGAAAATTGGAAATACTATTTTGGCCACAGTCGGGCCGGATGGACTCTTGTTTTTTAATTATTTAAATTTCATTGAGTCAAGTGGGCATCGCTTTTGTGTGGCAACGCCATCTGCAGATTTCAGCGCGCGTTGGCAGCCCCATTGACGCCATTTCGTGGCTAGTCGCGAAACAAAGAAGATTATAATTTGCAGCTAGAAAGATGTTCTCAAAATTGAATTGTCACGAAGAAGATGATGAGGTTTCTTTTGAACTAAACTCAAATCCACAAACTGACGTCAAGAGTGCGCCGGAACATGTCTGGGTACACACACAGATGATCAAAATTGATATAGGAACGCCGGAAGACTTGGAAAAAAAAGCGCCCAAAAAAATCAAATATGTTACGCACAAAAAACGCAAAGCTAGGAAGCTCGAAAAACCTAAAGCTGATAAGGCCACATACCCCAAAGCTGATGCATCTGAAGAACCCCAAACTGGGGCGCCCGAAGAACTTAAACTGGAGGCCCCTCCGCCCATAGACCAGTTGGATCTGAAGGCGGACTGTGCTTTCATCGACGACGCAATCGCAGCCGAACGCATGGAGGTGACCGACGATGCACGCAAGTGGCTGCTTGATTTAGCCTATAGTAAGATTCTTATCCCCCGCAACCCATCAAATTGACTTTTGTGTTAGGTCTATTTATTTTCAGAACTAGCCCGAGACCGCCTGGTGGAGGCCTGTTGCTTTGCTGACTTGACGGAGAAGCAGCAACTGGATCTGGAGGATCTGAAGATATCACGGCTGCCAAAAACTGAAGACTATCGCAGTGGAGTGCTGCAAATAACCAAGACCACTTTGGTGGCACACTCACTGCCCGAGCCGTTCATCCGAACCAGTTTGCTGCTGCCGCCCTGGCGCAACTGCCAGGTTGGCGCCAATGTAGAATTAAAGTCGACCTATTTGGAGCGTCAGGCTAGGACTCAGGTGGCCCGTGGAAATGGACCCCCGCCGAAAATACCCCGCCTGCAAGGTATACAAGGTGTGCCCAAGAAGCTGCCGCCTTTTCATGACAGGAATTGAAGTTGTCGCGCTGTTTTTGTTCTGAATTTTAATTTTATCTCGAAACAGATTTAATGCCGCCAAAATAAAAGAATTTTTATTGTGAATTAATTGTTTGTATAGCCTTCTTTTCCTTCATTTCGTGCTCCTCCAAATTAATTATGTATCTCTCTATCTGCTTGCATAGTACAGGATGCAATAAGCACTTCCTGCAGGCCTGCCGGGTGCGAATCATTTCAAATTGCGCCGAGGCCGCCTCGGTCAAAATTGTATGCTTCGTTTTGAAGGTTTTTATCAGTTTATAATTCGAATCGGGGGTCTTAATAGGTTGGGGTTCCATAGACACCCAAATGTGGCGCGGCACTTTGGTTGGTGGCTATAAAAAATAATTTTAGTGCATTTTTTTATACGAACTATCTCGATGACTTACTGGAGGTATAACCCACATACTTTCAAACTCTTCAAAACAGTTCATGGGTAATTTAAAGTGATATTTCTATGCTTAGATTAAAATCTAAATGAAGTCTTAGTTACAATCTGTTTATCCCAACTGTCAGGCAGGCAATTGTCAAATAGGCAACCGTCAAACAGGCAGGCCTGCTCCGTTTTTAGGGGTTTTTAATATAAAGGTTGAGTGATTGGACAGACTAATAAGCAGGCTATACTCAAAGATTATGAGACGTAGAGCAATCAAAGCTTGCAATTATTTTCGATGCCACAGCCCAGTGTTGTCAGATAAGGAGAAATAAAATTCCAAAGACTGCAATGAAGTGGTAGCTCGAAATTCAGTCGGACAGGCTTAGTTGTTTTTTCTTTAGTTGTATTTTCTTTGGAGGCATTCAACCAACTCAAAGTGGGTCTGCGGCTTGTCCTGCTAAGACTCAACCGCTCATAAATATTTATAAGTGGCCTCAACTGTTTTAGTTGTTATGTTAATTGAGAGCGAGAGAGAGAAAACGATGGAGCTGGAGGGGGAGCGGTTTTGAGAGTATGTCGCACTTCACACACACACACACACACACACATCCTTGGGCGGCAAATATTATTTACATGGCTCGGAATTTGCATAGCTAACGACAAAAACTCTTCTCGGCAAAGAGTGTGGCGAACGTTTCTCAGCAGCAGCAGTCGCCAAAAACACTTACCACAAGCCACAGCCACAGCTACATTCGCAACTGCCAAGAACTAGACAAGGAGAGACTTAGGAGAGTCTTTCTCCACCCTCGCATACCGAATCCACCCGATGCTCTCAAAAAATTAATGCCAACTCGCACGTGTTAATTCAAGGATGTGCTACTGGTGGGGGTGGTGGTGTGCTACTTTATCCTTTCTGTGCCATTCGGCATGAATTTGCATATTAGAAAAAGTTTTTGCTGCTTGTGAAATGCCAGTTTAATATGCGTGAAGTAGTTTTGTGTGCTTGTAAACTGCGTTTAAAGAAAGACACAAAAAAGAACTGCAAACGGAACTTTGCGCAATCTAAGTTTTGTCAGCTAAACTTCCCGCCCCAACATCCGCAGCTGCACAGGATTAAAGGGTGCGGCGGGCACGGCGGGGGCATAAATAATTACGACCTGGCTATAAAACCAGAATGCCCCCATCATCACCTAGACGACGCTGCACTGCCGCAGGGGCATCAGTTGGTGACAGCAATGCTGGGCTTCCTGGCGCTCTTCTCAGCGAACATGAACTGCAGAAGGATCACCAAGTAGGTGACCACAGCGGCAAACATCTGCAAGTTGAATTGGGATAAGAGAATGAACTTAACAGCAAGTTTCCAACTCACGCTGCTCAGCAAATGTAAATTGAGGCTAAAGAAATCCTTGGCCGTGACCACGAATCGCTGGTGCAGGCATTGCAGGGAGAATTCGCTGACCAAATCGTTGTAACGCTTATTGCCCATCGGCTTGACCAACTTGGCAATAAGACAGCCGATCTGACGGCTCTGGGAATACACAAAATTTAACCGATAATCCAAATAACGCGAGATTTTGCACCCACTTTGTTGCAGCTTTGTTGGCAGTGCCAGGCGGCGGCCACAAATGAGCCCACGAATAATACCAAAATGCCCAAATCATACAAAGTATAGAGACTGATCTTGCCAATGAGCAGATCATAAAATATCCAAAATAGCTTTGTGAGAAACGATACAAGGAACACAATTGTAATGGCCAAAATGCTGGTGCCTTGAGTGCTGTTAACCAGCTCGAAAAGAAGGTACAGCTCGCTGTGGCGCAACTTCAGTTGGGCCATTTCCATGATTTGCCTTTCCAGGAGATTTTGGTGGCGCCAATGGGCTGGCAATTGTTTTGCCAATTCAATGAGGTCTTGGGTAAGCAAAGTCACCTGCTCATTGACATCCACAATCAAGGCAATAAACGAGATCAGCTTTAGCTTAAGGACAAGGCCACTGCAGGTATTAAACCAATAAGCCTTGCCAATGATCTCCGTGTTGTCCCAAAAGAACAGCGAGAAAAATCCCAGGAAAACCACCATTGTGCTTAGGTGGATGGACACCCACACCGCCACCTTGGAATCAGTGTCTTTGAAATTCTTACGCATCTTTAGCAGGCAATGGATTTCTCTGCTTTGAACGAATGTCTCCACCAGCACGACGAAGTGGGCTGTGATCATGGTGATCGAGTAATTCATGCCCACCAGGCAGTTGAGGCTGCACTGCGAATTGTGTGTGGACGTGTACTGCACAATGGAAGCTACAATATAGGCCAGAAAACAAAGCCACCAGCCCATGATAAGATAATGCAAGAACCGCCAACGCCGCGATGTGGCAATTCCAAAGAACCAAAGAAGCAAACGGAATAAGTTCAGGACAATCCGGGAAACCAACCAACGTCTACGCGCCCACATGACAAACTGATTTGAAAGGCAATCGGCAAAGTCAGCTAAGCTTTTAACCCCCGAGGTCGGGGAATTAATTAACACTAAACGCATTCATCACTGTCATCGGCAGCCACTTACATTTTCAGTACTCGCATCGCCGTACCAGAAAAGCGCGCCAATCAAAAGTCCCACGGCCAAAACCGTGCCGCCGTTGTACACAAACACGTAAGCCTGCTGTTTCCTGTAGGTCTCCGTGAGGCACCAATACGCATTCGAGATAAACTCAAACGAGCTGATCAGGACCAGAGCCAATATGCCCCAGCCGTAGCAGTCGCTGAACAGCTCGTAGCTCTCGAAAATGCGGCCATAGCACAGACGCAGGCCCTGCACCTGGGCGTACTCGTGGGCGGTGTAGGGTTGCCAGATGTCGTGGCAGCGCACGGATTTCGGGGCATTCCCGGCGGCCAGCTGGGACAGGCGACGGTATAATTTGCTGGCCCGTTGGTTGAACTCCATGACCTGCTCGAGCAGCTGCAGGTAATGGAAACGCAGCATCAGCATTTGCGGCAGGCCACTGAAATGAACTGGCGATATGCTGGCCTTTGTGGTCGTGTAAGTTTTGGCTGCCTCGCACAGGAACTGGACTAGCATGAGCAGAATTAGTTTCACGGCCAATTTGTGGTTCTTTGATTTGCTGATTTCCAGGCGTTCTAGTTCGATTTGTGAGAATTCGCGTAGGCGCCTCAGTCGGTGGTATGTGGGCCCCTTAAGGACGCTCTGGACCATGAGCATCAAGGCCACGAGCACATTTCCGACATATGTGATGGTGCCGACCAAGAAACCCACGCTTAGGTTTACTCCTATGGATTGGACGAATTCCTGGATCGCCTGGCTGGCCGTTCTTACCAAGTAGATCGTCCAGAGAGCGCGAATTACTAAAGCAACAAGGAGTTTAATGGAAAACGAAGGCAGCGGTGTCATGGCCAACAGCCAGTAGGCCACGGCCAGAAAACGGCGCGTCAGAATTTCGAGTCTTGACATCTTCGGCAACTGTAAGCCAAATGAGGTGGGACAAGAAAGACTGTCGGCTGATTTTTGATTGTCATCATGACCGACTGCTTCGACAACTTAATTGCTGGGCCTGTTAAACCTTTTGATGGAAGTCAGTTGGTTTAATGACTTGGCAGGTTGCTTTCATGGGCAGTGCAATTAAATTTAGATTAGTTTTTGTGCAACTGAGGAAATTCGTTGCCATCTTTGTAAATGGAAAACTTCTAATGCCTTTTTGATTTGACCTCGACGAGGCGATGAAATCTTCTTGGTCTTTGTATCAATAACGCAGAGCCATAAAAAAGGGTTAAACGAGCCAAAGAGAAATCCAAATAATATATTTTTATCTTTCAGCTTGAAAGTTGCGATGGACTAACTTCATTGCCAGCGGCGGCCTTTACAGAAAACCACCAAGAAAGTGCGGAAAAGTAGATAGGCCGGCTGAGGGTGGCAGTGGTTGTGGTGGCAAAGGGGCAGACAGCCCCAGCAATCGAGCAGAGGAATCCGATTAAAAAGTTGAACCGCCAAAGTTTACTCTTCGTAAGAATAGGAGAGTGAAAATGGCTGCCGGTTTATGAATTATGCATTTTAGCCAAAGGGCTTTTTTTATTCAAAGCTTGACAGTTATTTACCCATGTATATATAGTAATTTTTTTAAATAATAATTTGACTCGGCGCTCTTACTTCCATGGCTCCCAAGCATTCTTCGTATCGGGAACAATACTTTTATGGACCCTCAAGTAATTTACAGCGTCCACAACTATTGGGTCCTACAGAAAACCAAAGATGAGAGAAATTACTGTTCAAAAATCCATTGAAATTGCTTACGTTTGCCGAAAAGTTAGCCGTATACAATCTCAAAACTAGAGGATTCTGTTCTTGGGGTTCGCGAGTCGATTCGAGGACTTCAACTAAAGACTTAATGAATTCGATTGAAATCGCGCTGAACGTCTTCAAATCGATGTACATTAGTTTTGTACAGTGCCGCACAAAACAAAAAAAGTCCTCTTCATGTAATCCATTCATGGTGAGATGTATGCCAATAAGTTCGTGCAAGGTAGATAGGTTTTCCAGGGTGGACTCTTGAAAAATCGTGCACCTTAAATATTTGAGGGAATGAATTTTACCCACGAATTTCGCTAATGCCGCTGACAAGTGATTTATTTCGAGGAATTCCAAGTTCAAGTTCGGCTTCTTAGACATTTCAGTCAGGAGGCCGAAATAGGGAACTGATCTACTTTCCGGGCAGACGTCTAACGTCAGTTTTTGTAATTTCTTTAATTTTATGAGAGCACTCAGGGGAGCTCTTATTACCATATACAAATGCAGCTCTGAGAGATTTTTAAAGTTGGTGGCAATAAGATCGCCGATATCGCCGTTCACAGAATAGCAGCGAATTCGTAAAGATTCAATCTTTCTCGCCGATGAACGCATTCTCATAAAATCAATGATCTTTAGGATCCGGCAATGTATTTCGACCTTTCGTAACTTTGGAAATTTGTTCAAATGCACGAACCAGTTAAAAGTGTCCGGTCCTGTCGGAAAAATTTATTTACTTAAGTTGAAATCGTGAAATCGCATTTCATTTACTCTTACCATTTTCAATGAACTGAAGTTTTAATGTATGGAGTTGGGGCAACTTTTTGATTATTGTCGCAAACTTGTACAATTCATCGGATGTTGCCTTTTTTCTGTTCGATAATGAAAGCGAGAGTTCTTCCAGTTCAGTCATGTTCTTTAGAATCGGATTGACTTTTGCATGATGTAAGTGCAAACTTTTTAGTTGGTGGCCAATCATGCGCAGAACCGATCGCAGGTGTGGCAACATGAAATCATTCGAATCCACCACAGTCAAATTCTGTTGGGCCCATTTTATAAATATTTGACGCAAGCGTGGATGCAGGCGGCAAAAATTTATTCTATCAGAGTGAGATAATTTATCCACGATAAATAACAAGATCTCAGTACTGAAATCAACTATGTTAAATGTATTTCCCGCTTCCATTTTTAATTTAATCAGGAAAAACTCGTGACACGTTTTTGAACTCAATCAGACTTCTAAATATATAAATTCTAATCAAGTATTCAACACAAGACTAAAAAATCATTGAAACGAGTGGGAAAGGAACGCTGTGCAGCGCTGCCAACTCGCAAGTAGAACGGCGAGCCTTGACACGAAAATGGTTTAGTAAATAAATTCCTACGATTGTAAGATTTGCATCCTAATCACACAAATGTCCCATCCTCGACCCCAAAACAGTTGCGTTTCCTTGGACTTTATGTTTTCTGAACTCAAAGCCAAGTTTTTTCAGGCTGATAACATGAAAATGTGGTACTGCCTAGAAAAATTCGATAATTTCTAAAAGGTGGCAATATTTTTGCGAATCAATCGTAAATTTTGTTGCAATAAGAAAATTTGACAACAAATGAAAGCAATTGAAAAAGCTGTTGACAAGTTTGTGTGAATCAAAGTGATTAGAACGAAGACGACCTGAGTCATCCTAACAACCAAGAATAAGAACACCTGACACTGCCTGAGCTGTGCAAGGAGACAAAAAGACAAAAGAAATTTCAGTGTTATGTCCAACGCCACAAGCACTTGACTTGATTTGATTTGAAGAGTATTAAATTCAGAGTATGTGTGCTACGGTTTCCCGTGGTGACACTTGCAAATTAAATAAACGAAAAGAAGATTCCATACCAAGAGAACCAGGGGGAACTGGCTGGGCTGACCTGTGTTAGTGACACCTGCCGTTTGCCAGGCAGTAGCCTCTGGTCCCCTACGGTATGATAAAATTGGAGATGGAATTTCAATCTGATTTCGCACACACGGCGACGAATTCGATTTGAGAATTTCCCCCGCTGATACGGAGAAGAAAGGCAAACTCCCACCACCTCTGCGGAATGAGATTTTCATTTTAAAGAACGACTTAATCAGTGAAAGCGGAGACTGCCGTCTCTGAATCCGATTTGACATTCTACGGCGAGCAGGCGAGGTGTCTCTGAAATGACCCTTATGCAATTTTAATAACCACTCAAAATGGCAACCACTGCGCTAGTCAACAGTCATCCTTTCCCAGCAAGCGGCCAGTGCTTTGGACCGGACAGCAGTCATTGTGGGAGTGTCCTAGGCAAGGGGAAGATGGCGCAATTTTGGTCTCCTCGCCTGGTATGTGCAGCATGAATTTTTGCATATTTTACAACTGGAATTTAAATGAAAATTAATATGACTTGCCGCTCGGGCACCACTTGGCACTGTGGTCGTCTGGATGGAGGGGAGTGGAAATGCAGAACGAGAAACCCACAAACATAACACTTTTCATCGTTGCCAACTGCAGACTACCAACTGCTTGGGGCTGGATGACCAACGGTTTCATTTGGGTCTCTTGTGCTGGGGCTAACCAAAGGGCCGCCCCATGCACAAAGTTCTTGTTGTAAGTTAAAGATGCGAGAGTAAGGAAAGTGCGAATTGAATATAACAATTGATAGCAATTTTTTTAAGGAGTCCTTGAAATAGAAACGTGGGTAGGTGAAAATCGAATAACTCACCGCTGAGCATAAGTCGATATGTGGACAGATCGGCGTTCCTCGAAACAAACCGAGGGTAAGCTCATAAATCTTAAATTCAGAAGTGTTCAAGTATTCGAGAGCCAATAAATTTTCATTTTTGATAAACCCTTAAGCCTTTTCATGGCCACAACAAACTTTTCTCGTTGTGATTTATGAAGTTTTCAGCTGTCTCGAACACCCCCTCCCCCACCCACGTCTTCTCGATATTCGAGCAATAAAATATCTCGAGATACAAGATACAAAACTTTTTGTTTATGCGCAATTTTAATGTACGGGTATTTTGCACACTTCGGAAAGGAAAAAACAACAAAAGCCCCACTAATCTTTATGGCCCAAACGAAAGAACATTCTCTTTATAAACTGGCATTCGGCAATAAAACCCAAACTTTAAGGACATCAAATTAAGTGTCAATGAGTGATTTGTCCTATCAACTGTAAAAAATCACAACGAATCTTTGTTCAGTTTGTTTATAATATCCTGGGTAACGCCATAAATACCATCGATTTGAATTTACAAAATCGTTTAATTCGTTTCGCAATCTAAGCACAGATTGTTCTGATGGCCAGAAAACCCTCGTCAGTCATCAACAAAATGAGACATTTTTCGGCACGTCCAGAGCATCGAACGAACGTAAAATCCCACTTATCCACTTACCCTCCCTCATATGACCGACCGTTTCTGACATTTTGCGTCAGCTGGCGATCAAACTGAAATTAAATTGCAACAACTGTTGCAAGCACAACACACTGGCTGAATACTTTTTATTCAATAACATACAACAAGCCAGACGGGGCAGTTTTGGCATAAGACCGGGGGGGCTCCGTTGATGCATGTGGAATAATTTTGACGCTTACATGTGTTGCCATCATGGGTTCCCCTAGCAGACAACATTTCAATAAAGCAATTGCCGTTAAAAGGCAAAGGGTCATTCAAATATTCCTTAACAAAATTCGAAGCTATTTAGCAATTCCTTCTAAGACCTTTCGAAAACCCAATTTTCAGTAAAAGTAAACGCACCGGACGCATGTCGTCGAAAGTACAGTCGTCTCAAAAGCCGGTGGTAAAAAACGTAGTGTATTTATTTCAATTTGAGTGCGGCCACTTCCATTTCCGACCAACCATAACCACAACTTTTGGTTGCATTTCCAGGACCGACAATGGACTGAGGCTGGAGCTCGTGGCGAAGGAGGAGGAGCGCTGCTTTTATCACGTCCAAAACGTAGGACTCCCGGCGCAGGCAACTTGTTTCGCCTAATGTGACATTTTCTCCAACTTGTTGGGCAGAATGTTTCGTTATTTATTTATGTATGCGCGCGGCGCCTGTTGCAACTTGTGCTCTGGCAATTTGTTTGTTGTTCTTGGGTTTTGGTGGGAACTTCGCCCGGACAGCCGCCGCCGCGAGGAGCAGCAACTCAGCTCGATTGCAACTTCTCAGCTCGGCTACTTGGCAAGTTTTGTGTGTAGTCCTATTTTGCCAAGCTGCTGCGGCTGCTGCTGCCGGAAAACTAGTAGACCAAACCAGAGAACCAGAGCAACTGCTAACCACCGGACCAGCGGCCGCTGATGGTGGACCGGACGACCAACTCAGCCCCGGATTGGTTGGCTGGTAAATAAATCACGTATTTAAACAAGCTGGTGGCGAGTGCGAAGCTACCAACTTCAATTTCAAACTGTAAAAACTGTAAACATCTCACGTAGACAACTGTCTCCGGTTTATGACAAATGTTCAAAGACGCAGCGCACTGGGTGGGGGATAAAGAATAATGTATTTCTGGGTGTTTTTAATTTGCTTGCCGTCGTCGTCAGTGTTAGGAGTAGAGTAATGAATCCGCTTTATCCTCTTCCAATTTATGTTCCCATAAAATTTTATAGGATATATCCCCCGGACTCTTGCCGAACTTCTCCGATGGCTTCAGATAGCCGTTCTGACAGCGCTCCAAAATGGGCAGGAATGTGGCAATTGCGTCTCTGGTCTCGCTCTGCCGAGTGGAGTGAAGGACGAGAACAAAGCCATTCGGGAAGACCGCAAATCGAATGGTCGATGCGGGCATTTTGTAGGTGAGAAACGGTCGCATATCCCGATTGAAGCACACGTGCTGTTCGTAGAGCTCCTTCAGTTTGGGTAAATTAATTTTGAATGGCATGCAGAAAGAGGCATGAATGATGTTCTGTTTGCAGCTATTCAACTCGGCCTTGTATTCCATGTCCTGCAGGATCTGGATGACCTTCAGCAGAGCAAAGCGAGCCCCCTCGGACGTGAGTCCCTCACAGATCATCTTGCCGCCCGGGTAAATTTTTATCATGGCCATTGGATTGTGACAGCGCACAAAAAGAGCCGGATGTGAGTCCGGCTCGTAGCGGGAATTGGCCAAAAGGATGCACAGCTCGAACATATTGAACTTGCAGCTGACGTCCATCTCGCAGATGAAAGGACGATAGAGCAAGTCGAGATGCTTTTCGATAGCCGCCAGCTTGGTGACATCATCGAAAATATCCTCGTAGTCGATGTCAAAGTCGGGAATGATTGGATCCTCCGGCGACGAGGAACGCGATGTGTGGAGATCTGGTTCTTCGCCACCCGATTGACGCGGATTCGACTCCTGCGAAGTGTTCTCCTCGTTGCTAGCTGGTTTCTCGTTATCCTGGCCCAGAGCGATATCGTTCATCCAGTCCAGTTCTTTGTCGATGCCGTTCCAAATGCTTTTCTTCATTTCGGCAATCAGGGCCTCCGTAGAAGGCGTTATCATAATCGATTCAAAAAGCTTCTCCATTTCGATCATTTCAGTGGCGGCGGCTGCCCCTGGCACTTCCAATTTGATGTCCTTTTTGTTATGCAAGTTCGGACTTTTGCTGGACTCCCAGAGCTTATCGAACTTGGTGTCTGGCTCAAAGTAATTTTCTATTTCCTCGAGGGTAGCCTGTTTTATCAAAGCATCGAGGTCTATTTTCTTTTTGGTCGATTTCTTCTTCTTTTGTAAGGAGAGCACAATCGGCGGCTCCTCAATAAGCTTCGACCATTCGATGAACCCTTCATCTTCCAGTGGTTCTTGATCGTTTGCCTCCGGCAAAGCAATATCTTCTGCTACAGAAAGTTCAGAATCACTTGAAACCAACTTCTCCTCAGCGGTTGGTTGTTCTTCATCTTTGGCATTTAAGGCTTCGTTAATATTTAGGTATTTCATATTTTTATCAATTTGGTCTTTTTCATTATCGTTGTTCGAGTCGAGATTTTCATGATTTTTAATGTTTTCTTTAGGTGATTCTGCATTCGGTGGGTTAATTTGTTCGCTTTCATCTTTTGCCAAGTCGTTGATTTTTTGGGGAAGCATTTTATTTTTTTTTTTTATAGAAAATCAAGTTTAAATTTGAACTGATGGAAAAATCAATGTCCCTTTCCCCCATCAGACACTCAATTAAATCTCAAGCAGACTTCAAAAAACAGAACAACCATTTTGCTCTTCTTTTACGTCAGCGTTCATTGTGATGTTAAAATTTACACACTGTTGACCATATTTTATGTTCATTCTGGTTATGAAATTTACAGAGCTGTCAGAAAGAGTTCAGCGACATTTTAGTAAATATTGAAATTTAATCAAGCAAAGTGCAAAATACACACACACAACCAGAGACACCCAGCCTGGGGTCCTCGGGTAACCGGGTGTCCGCCCACAGACACCTGTCACCGTCGTTGGCTTTGGCTTCCTGTGGGATGGCACATCGACTGAATAACATGGCCGTGCATCTATGTATGTGTGTGTGTGTGTGTACAATACACACCACCATATGTGTGAGTGGGCAGGTCGGACGTGTGTGTGTGTTTGCTGAAGTCAACAATCAATTGAATCGATTTCATTTTACAAATTGCGTTGAATTTTGTGGCGCAGTCAGCTGCAATTGACGGCGCGTTTTCTCCGATGGCAACAATAACGAGCCCTGGGCGCATATAATGTGTGTGTCCCGCCCACAGTGACTGATTTTGATGGTCAATTGTCCCCATCGACGAGACTAATTGGAAGTTCACTTGGCCAACAACAAAAGCCACCACAGACGACCAGTAAATGTAAAGAACAATCGAGGCAAAAACAAAAAAATAAAAATCAATTCAAATCTGACAAACTGCCAAAAGTTGCCCTGCACCATCCCCAAGGCCGTCAAGGCTTCATCGATTAACAAGCAACCTTTAACCGCCCTCCATACGACCTACCAAAGTGCACCTGCAATTTTGTAAACTGTAATTAAAACGAGTGGCAATAACAACAGGACCGGCGAGCAGGCCGCAACGCGGCGACCGCTGCCGTTAGGCCGGCCGCTAGGACATTTCGGGTTTGCGGCGTTGCCACTCATTTTAATTCAAATGGAAGTGGTGGTTTTCGCTCTGTTCTGCGATAGTAATTAGAACATAGAGTGCTATCGAAAGGCCACCCTGGCCTCCCACCTCGCCGCTTGGAAGTGCGGGTTCCTAGAAAAACCAACTCAAATTACATTTGCCCGCCGCAGGTCCGGAGGTGATGAACAATTGGAGATAAGTGCGGCAGCGGCAGGCATGAAATATAGCAAATAAAGCTCTCTGGAATCGCCGGCCTCGGCAGTCGAATAAAATGTCGCCGGCACGCAATGTTTTCATTTTCCTAATAGTCATTGGCCGCCCAACCGCTCGATGAACATTTCCAGTAATTACAATTTGCCTTGGAGTAAAAGGTAGGATATTTTTTGGGGGCCCAGTCGTTTTAGAAAATTGATTAACATACGTGGGGTTGGTTGGAGGTTCGAATCCTAAACGTTAACCGCCCATTGGCCCTGAAAATTGGTTGGTGCCTCAATGCGGTGGCATTGACACTAATTTTTCAGCTTTGGTAAGAACGAGAGAGAGAAAAAGATAGATAGAAAAAAAGAGGGAACACTGTGAGGAAAATCAATTAAATATCGAAGACCAAAGTTAGCGATAAAAATCTGTTTGATTTCTCGAGTAAGTCGATTGATTTCAGATTGAATTCAAGCTTACTACAGAATGCAAAAGTTTGGTCTCAAGAACAAACAGTTCAGCAGTTTTTTGAGGTGTTCTCACAAATTAAAATAGATTTTAGCTGTGTAGTAATAAAGATATTTTCTGAGTTCCATTCTGATGTCGCATTTCGCACCTTAAGAATGTAAGTATGAAAATCTCTTTTGGCAATGTCGACAGCTCAGTTATTTCACCGAGCAAGAATCGTTCTTTCTTTGTTAAACTAACTCCATAATTTTTGTACTTTTTTATAGTTCCGAATCGGTTTAGATCGAATTAGATTTTAACAGGGCCAAAACAATTTTATCCGATTCAAATTGGTCGTAACGACCTAAAAAGCTGCGAATATACGAATATAGTAAAAGGGTATTCAAAAACTCCTGTGGGTTAAAAGGTTCTTCGATTCTTAGTTCCCGCATCCCATGTGCTTAAAAGGTTTTCGAGTTTTTTTTAAGGCCAAACTCTTCAAGCCGATTGACACATTAATAAATGTTGCAAGGCGCCAGGGATGGGAATTGCCCCATGAAAAGTTATTGTTTTTGTTGGCGGGGTGGTGGTTGGTGTTTGTGTGTGATTTCCTCTCTAGTTTTATCAAGTGTTTTGTGCATTTCAACGCATGACCAGTTGTACAGACACCAAGAGTGGAAAAACAGGGAAGCCAAGGGGAGCAAAAAATAGAAAAAAAACTAAAAACAAACTGAGAAAAGCCCGCCCACAACTTAAATTGAACGCCGTCCTGACGGGACGAACTTTTCAACTTTGTTTTCCTTTTGGTTTTGCCCGTTGCCGTGGCTGTCGCTGTTGCTGAAGGTGTTCATGCGTGCTAGGAAATCAATAGAAAAAGTTTGAAATTACAAAATTGGTAAGAAAACAAATAGTAAGAAATCCTCCACCAACCTCCCACGAACGCGCAGCCAGCAGGTCCTTGCGAGTGAGGAAAAATAGAAAAAGAAATAAACAAACAAACCGGCGAACGGGTAAGGAAAACTCAGCGAACCGACAAACGCACGACTGCCCTGACTTTTGTGGTGATAGAAAAGAGAGAAGCAGATTTTTAAGTCAGGCCAAAAAGCAAACAAATCCACTGACAAATGTTCAAAAGTTTAGACCTTCTTCCCTCCACTCGACTCCACACCTTGGGGAACAAAAATAACATTGAGAGAAACTGTAAATCCACAAATTGTCCGAGTTAGGGGATGGAATCAGATCGAAATATGTGCATGTAGCCGGCAGACGGATTATAAATCCAACCAGACAATCTTTTTTATAGAGAGCGAGGCAGACAAAGGACACGGTTGGTTTTTTTTTTTCTGTTGTGTGTGGGGAATAAAGTCGATTGGCGTTGATTGGATTGGAAGTAGGAAAACTTTTAGATCGAAACTGTTGTTCGGAAAATCGTCTACAGTAAAATTAAAAGACGAAAATTGTTTATTAAAATTAACACATTCAAATTCAGTTCCCTGCTTAAAGTCTTCATGGGACCTTTGGGGGCTGAGTGGCGCATATTCACGCCAAAGTGTAATATCCCGAACGGTGGTCATTTCTGATGTCACATCTGTCTCCGGGTGTCAAGGCGCATCGACAGGCAGCGGGTATAAATTACCAGAGCTGGGGAATTTACCGAGCTGCCCGCCCCAACGGCGGCCGCAGCCGCCACTGTGCAGCCTCCCGGTGTCGCCCCTTTTATCGTGATTTATGCACGTCGATGCAACATGATAAAAATTAAAAATCGGAAAAATCCAGAGGGGCAGCGGGCGAGGCAGCCACGATCGCTGGCAAAGTGATTTATGCCCATGTCGATTGGTTTTATTCTGTGTGATTCAGGCTGTAATTTTCAGCGCCTAGAAAAAAAAGGGTCACACGAAATTCCAAAAATCCCCGGGATTAAGACTTTAAGTGCGACCGACCGACCGACCGACTGTTAACCCTTCGCATGTTCTGGGCAAAATAAAATTGAGGAAAATGTCCTGCATTAGCCCGGTGAGAATACAATTTCGGGGCGGAAGCGCGCACACCTTAAAATGTGTAAATTATTGCCAGGGAAATTGGATGGGCCGTGGGTTGGTTGGGTGTTGGAAAAACTTCAACCACAACAGCAACAGCACAAAGCTTTTTTAACGAACGCAACCGTAAAAATGTCCCGTTAATTTCCCCACGGAACACCACCCCATCCCGAGCTACACGGGACTCCTGAATTTTTTAACACTCCGAAAAGCGATTGCAAATGACGCCAACGGCATTGAGTGGGCGGTCGACGGGCCATGAGAATAAAAGTGCGTGGGTGTTTAAAGTTTTTTTCGTTGCGGTTTAGGTAGCATTGAGGGGCGGAGAAAAAAGGCCAACGGGTTCCTAGCTGTTGGCAAGTTTGAAGCTTATTAAATCGCAACGTTCGACGATTTCTATGACGCCAACTCTAACGTTTTCTCTAATTGCAACACTCACACACACACCTGCCACAGGAGCCTCAAAAGGTTGCCATGGCGAGAAGCTGGGATTGGTAAGACTCTTAAGTCATCCTGGCAGTGCTCTTGACAGGCATTCGGGCCAATCAATGCGATGTTGTTGCAGGTCTTTTCATAAATTGTGGCAGTGGATATTCGGGGAGGTCGAGAGGCGTGCCAAAGCCACTGACAGCGCCACCGCCACTGCAGTGTCTTTCGTTGCTTATGCATTAGATTTTTGGGGCCAAAAGTCTGGGAAAAGTGGCCGAGAGATTAACATGAAAATGCGTTCAAAATCGGTTTGCCTTGCTGCCCAAGCGACTGCCACATAAAAATGCATAATTAAAGAGCAAGGAAATCCCAGTGAAAAGGGCGTGGATGTGAAAGACAAAGAGTGGGGGAAGCTGAGGAAGTTTTCCCGGTCGGCTGGCTGAGCCGCATAAATTCGCATTCACCGCATCGTAATGTCCGCAAATCCAGGCCTTTTGCAATTTTAATAAGCACTCAAAAATGAAAAGGAGTCGTCGCTTCACGTCGCCATCGTCCTCGTCAAGCGGCCCTCCGACGGGTCAAGCTCGTCTTTCAGTCTTTAAGGAATTTTAATGGCTGTGGCCAAAAGGACCCCGGCCAGCCCGAAGTCTGCTGGAAGTTGTGAGGCTGTAGGCCGCCGCAATTTACCTTTTGCATATTTAACACCTGAATTTTAATGAAAATTAATTCGAAATGTTTGCTCGCCGGTCCTGCGCTCGTTTGAAAAGGCACTTCGTCCACGCATTTGCGATTTGTGATTCGGTATTTTTAATCCGTTTAGAGCGGCTCGGTCAGCTGGGCCCCCGGTCCAAACAGCCGGCATATGGCCAAGTCAGCGGGCATTCAGCGAGGATTCTGCTCGTGAACAATACAAATGGCAAATGGCCACGAATATAACATGGGCCGCTGATTGATGACTTTGACTTTTGGCCATAATTTATCATAGATAGAGCCGGGGAATCGTTGGAAGGCCGACTGTGCCGCTTGGCTAGCTGGATTGTTGGCCTTTTTTGTCAATGTCAGCGGCAACAACATGGCCACGGAAACCGTCCAGTCAGCAGCAGAGGACCAGCAACAGATGACGCTCGTTTTGCTGAGAAATGCCTGCTAGAGTGTCATAAAGGCCGAACCAGTCAGTCAGTCAGTCAGCCAGGCAGAGCAAAGAGGCCGAAAACTAATTGCAACAAATAATAAAAACTAATAGGCTGTCGAAAAAGAGCCGAGACAAAAAGCGAATGCCAACTGGGCGGGCTGGGCTGTTTTTCGTCCCATGAAAAATGACAAAGGAAATGGCGCGGCAAAATCTTCAAGCAGTGAAAGGATCATCATCATGAATCATCATCAAGCGAAGGATTCAAGCCAACCAACGACCAGGGGGAGCACCGAAGACAAAAGCAGTTACACAAAGTGACACTGCGGGGGTGGAGCGACATTTGTGCATGTGAAAGTTAATGTCCTGTCAAGAAGTCGCTGTGTCCTTGCGCCCTTAAACGTCACAAATTGCTCCTAGATATGTGTGGGTGGGTTGTCTGCTATGAGTCTACGCGAATGGCTGGGGGGTAAGCTACTTTTACAAGCGCATTATTTGTGAGCCCTGTCCCCGCAGAACTTTTGCCGTTTACATTTTTCACAAGCCATCAGAGCCATCCGAGCCCTCGATCCCCACCACCAGGCGAGCACCAGCTTATTCACTTGAGACGCTCACATGTCAACTGAATGCCAAAAACTTTTCGCTTATCCACTTCGGTTCAAAAGGATGTGATGGTGGCAACGAACGGCGGACCGTCTACCTGACAGCATTTGCCAAATTAAAAAGTAATAGATTAATGCCTATGTAAAATAATGCCTTTTAAATTATCTAGAGTAGGATGGGGGGAGGCTCTAATTGAAAAACCAGATGATACTTTGCCGTTCGCTGCCAATTAGCAGCGGCATCAGCCATCAGCCATCAGCCCTGCGCAACGGAAACAAACAAAATGGCAACCGAGTTTGCCACCATCAACCCACCCAGAGCATCAATTGCATCGCAAACGGAGAGTTTTCTAGTGCCTCGGTCTGTTCGTTTTTATGAGAATTTCAACGGGACCGGGCGGGCCCCTGGCCGGGATGCTGGTCTGCATGAACGCTTTGGGGTGTGGGGTGGGGAAATAGAGACATGTTGGATTTTCTGCTTCCGATTTGAAACAGTTGACGTTGACGGACATTTCACATGCTGAACAACTTTTTCCTCCACACCCACAGAAAGTACGGTCCTTGTGTAATACAGGCCACGTTGACTAATCCATGGGGAATCGTTCACCCGTAGGACCGCCAGTGAAATCACAAAAGTTCCACCAAACCAAATGGGCAATTATGAAGCTTCAGATTTTCATGAAGCATTTTTGGTTTTTTTTTCTTTTTGTCTCCACTTTTAATTTATTTTATGCCCCGAGCATTAAATTGCAGCTCCGAAAAGTTTCGAAATATGTAAAACTTTCGGGAACAACCCTTCTGATCTCGACTAGTTTACTTCTTGAGTATGGAATGTGGCTGCGGCATCCCCGGCCGGGGCACCGACAAAGGCTCCGGTGAAAGGGACATGGCATACAGGGATCCCGGATTAATGGCCTGCATTTGGCGCATTCCGTCTTTGTCTACCACATACACATCAAAGTTGCGCAGGTTAATGACCAAACGCTTCTGGATTTCGGTTACGCATTTCTTAAGTATCTCATAAGCTTCAGGCTGATTGAGATCCTTGCGCCAATATCTTTGGAAAATGCTGGAGCAAAACAAGCTGCCCAGCCCGTGGCCGGCATGGTTAATGGACTGGGCAGCTCCATATGAATCAATGAAATGCAAATCGGGACCTTCTTTGACATCGTATCTAAGGGAAGGCAAACTTCAATGAGAGCCCTACAAAATAAGAATTCTGAGCTATCTACCCGGCCAGCAGCATGGAAACCATATAGCGAGTGTTGGTACGCAGATAATCGGATAGATTCTTGCGGGTGAAATGGGCCGCCGCCTTGGGGGTCAAGTGATAGCCATTGATAATTTTATACAAATGCATGTTCTTGGAGACGAAGTCGGAAAACTGAATGGTGTCCCCACCATCGCCCACGACGGCCATCATGGCGAACTGCGACAACCGGTGGACCTTCGTGTCGTCTACGAACAAGAAAGTTAACCACAAAAAACCCAAGGAAATCCCAACTCTCACCGTCTTTCATCACCACCATGGATTTTGATTGCATTGTGTCGCAGGCCAACATCACAAAATCCGCGCCTTTGATCCCCAAAATAGTTTCCATTAAATTCATTGTAATAGATTAATTTTGTGTGCAGAAAACAAAGCGTTCCCTACACAGCTTACTGGGTGTTTTCCATTAAAGTGTAAAACGAGTAGGCAGTCTGACAAGTGCTCAAAAAGGTGTTTAGATTGATGGGAACCACATTGCCAGCTAGGGGTTCCACCTGGCGCTTTGTGCGCTCCGCAAAGATCACCACAATTTGGCGGAACTGTTTGCTCTGATTTATCCAATTGCTGGTGAAGATGGCGTAGTGCAGACGATTGAATTCATGGGTCAACTGAGAACCGAAGTAGCAGCTGGGCAGAATTTGCAGGAATACGCCTATTAGAAGCGTTACGAAATAGATTCGATCGTGCAGGGCATTCACATAGAAAACGAAGGCAAATAAAACGGCTCCCAGGTAGACGCCGACCCCGAGAAACTGCAGAAACATCGGCAGCGAAATCATAGTCATGATAAGATCCATACAACTGCAAAAGCGGCAAGGATATAAATTTGGGCAGCAGAAGCCGCTTATTTTTCATACCTATAAAGCTTTTTCTGATCGCTGATGCAGTTGAGCAGTTCTTCCTCGTGAGATTTCTGACTTCCTGGCGAGTGTCCGACCTTCGAGATGCGGATACTAAGCAATCTGCAGTGGCAGGAGAGCGCACACAAGGTCAAAGGAGGAAAAGTGTCGTCAACGTAATTTTGCAGGACCTGGGCCGCCCCGAAAGTCGTTTGCAGAGCCAGAGACGCAATATAAAACGGCGTAGAAGTTTTCCAGTCCCACGGAAACCAAGTGGGAAACAACAAGCCGCGTTCGCTCCGCAAAATAAATGAAGTAGTCGTACTCACTGCAATCATGGAGTAAGTGCATGTGAAGCAAATAAAAACCTGACGCAGCTGGCGACGAATTGACGAGTGAATCTGCCGCTGCTCGTCGTCATTTATGCGCAGCTTCAGCTCCTTGAAGAGCAAATCAATTTCGTGAAGCCTGTGCAGTTTCCAGGCGAATAACCCAAACTTTAAACTGGCGCTCATCGAAATTCCGCCCAAATATAAGTTCGCAATGTTGTCCAGAGGCGTCTCAAAGCTAAAAACAGCCATCGCAAAGCTCAGTGGCGGGATGATCGTGGTCACGACACAAACCAGAAACACAGACACCGTGAACTTTCTGGTATTTAGGTCTATGGCTTTGAGGAATCGCCAGCACCACCAGTTAATGCGAAAGTAATCGCTGTTTGCCTGGTCCGCCATGACTGCTTCTGGTTGTGGGCTGAATGCAGGACTTGCGTCTTTTATAGTCGAGGGAAAGGACTATTAATTTATGCAATATCCTTCGACATCAAAGCTGGTCGGTTCCACTCGCATTTCTTATGCAAATTGAGCGAAAAGTGACAAATAATTATATCGCCCGACTTAATTTGTCTGGTGGATCTGCCGCCGATTGTAGGAATAATAAATTCGAGCGGTGGTGGTGGCGATGGCCGCGGTCAGCCCTTCAATGCGGTCGTCCTGGGGCACTTAAAAAGCACTTACTTTTCTGTTGCACAATAATTTCCAGCTTTTCCGCACTTGAACACGCTTTCAGTTGGCGGTAGTCATTATGGTTTTCATTATCCCAGCCGAGCGAAATGCATTTTACAGTCCTATTGTTTGAAAAATTTTTAATGCTGGTGATGGAAAATTTGCGCCATTCCGCATAATTATCGCATCTATTTTTGAGATGCAAATATTTCCGCAATTAAAAACATATTTTTCCGCGCTCCTCTTCAAATAATTGACACTCCTCTAATTGAATATGAGAACAAAAATTTATGCCGGCTCTAATTGTTCACCAAAGGCGGATTTAAGTTCAAGAGCTATAAATCCATCACAGGATGCGAAAACGGAAGCTTGTAAAGTTTTAATGGAACCCACTAACCACAAACCAGTAGCCGGCAGTAAGAACCCATCTGTGTACCCTTGTGATATATTCCTAGGAACCTGAGAACCTGAGAACCTAATCTTGACTTTTACCACCTTTTAAAATTAAATCTAATTGGGTGAAGTTTTCTGGGGAAGTTTTTATATCTTTAAAAACAAAGATTACAATGGGGAAAATTTCGTATAATGAGTTTCGAAAAATATAAATTGTTGTGTATTGTGAAAATATGAATATTGTACCGCTATAATGTCATTTACGGTCGGAAGCCAGACTGTTGTTAGGGCAACACCAAGAACCAAAAGAAGGTCCAATGACAGCAAAGTTTTTATGTTCTTCAACATCGACGTATCGGAGAAGGTCCTTCAAAAAACATGTCATACTAACGTTATCAATAAACCCTTAGATGCTCACAAAAAATGTAAGTTTCCGATTGGCTTGATCAAAAGAAATTGTCATGTTTCCATAGACCATACCACCAACAGAGGAGCCATTCGAGAATGCTTTGATAAAGAGGAATGCCGTCACCCAGGCGGAGGACTACGATCTTCTATGAATAAAACTCAGAGTGGTACTTCGGTGCCCAATACAATTTACCGGGAAATCCGCAACCTTCAACATTTGAGGCCGACTGACTCGGATCAGCCGCGACGATCAGCCCATAGATATGCCAATAGATGCAATGAGTATAGCTATCGATCTTATCCTAGGAGCCGTGCCGGCTTCATGCATTTTGGTCGGAGAAAGGATGATAAGAGCCGCTATTCACGGAATGACATGCAGGAGACCTGCTATCCGCTGTCCTATGAACGCATATTCAACGATTATCCTCAGTCGAATAGAAGATTTTACGAAGATCCTGGATCATATAGACACCGATACGAGCAGGTTGTGCCTAGAGCTGCGGAACCGCGCTACAATCTGAGAAGAAGCAATGCCTATGGCACCGAAGGGAGTATAACAATTGAGAATATCGTTCCTCTAACGCGTGCCAACATAGTAAGGAGCCCAAGAATCGAACCCATGCGACGGAGAATGTATTATGTGGACTCCGACTCAATTACCAGTAACGAAATAAGCTACTCCAGCAGAAGGACTCAAAGATCAGCAGCTAAAAGACCGAAGAACAACTACCGATGCAATTATGACGAAGATATTGAGGTATTGCCGCGCGCCCAGCCAAGCTCCGTAAGGTTCGATGATTATCCACACAGGCAGGCTTCCGGCATGATGTATGACTTTGAGGCGCGACAGAGAGAATGCGAGCGAGACTATTTCTCGAATTGCGACCGGCACCGGGATTGGGATCGATACCGGATACAGGACCGATACGAACGAGAGCGCCCCGATCGCGAGTGCTATGATCGTGGGGAGCGTTGTGATCGTGGGGAGCGCTATGATCGTGAGGAGCGTTGTGATCGTGAGCGCCACGACCGTGAAAGCTACGATTGGGAGCCACACGATCAGGAGCGCTACGATCGGGAACGCCAACCAGAGCGATCATCCCACCGATCGTACGACCATCGATCGTCGGAGAGATCATCCTCTTATCGGACATCGGATCGTTTAAACGATCGTTCAAATGATCGATCCTACGACCGACCAAGTGATAGATCCTCCGAACGACATTCCAGCCGCCATCCGAGGCACGAACCTCATGATCAGGATTCACCGGATGATGACGATGAGAACGTCTCTACTAATCGACGGCGACCCACTCAGAAAAAGTCTGTCGAATTCAAAGACGAAAAACCCGAATCTCGAAAAGCCTATAAAGCAAAACGTGTTCCCTCAGAAACATCCCTGCAGGATGGTTGTGCGTTACACGAAGACGATAGTTGTGAAATACCAAGAATTCAAAAACGCTGTAAAATCGAAAGCGAGGAAGAAGAGGACGACGACGAGGAGGAGGAGGATGAAGAAGATTTAGAGCCTGGCGAAGTCAAAAGTATGGACCGCATAAACTCTGGCATGGATAAACACAACAGATGCAACAAATCCAACAGCAATCTTAAAATGCAAAGGGGCTCCATAACCTATTGCAGACCAACCACCAATGAAGAGCAACCACGAGAACCCAAACCGATTAGAAGGACCGGCAGCGTGTGCTTCAGTAACAACTCCCAGTGCTCACTGCGAAATCGCCGGCCTCGGCCCCCTCGAAGCTCTTGCTATGCCTGTCGGAATACACCCTGCCGCAAGTCCTTGATGGATCGAATTTCAGGGTTCTTTAGAAAGTCGAAGCTTTGTTTCAGCAGAACTAAAACGCAGAAATATCACCCGCCGCAACGCACCTGCCATCCGCTGCACACGCAATACTACGATTGGAGATATTGTGATATGGCCACCAAGGAGAAGGTACCCAAGAGAAGCAAGACCTGCTTGGGTATAAGAAAAAGCGCATCCTGCGTGGTGATCCGCAACCGAGCCTGCCCGGCCAAGCCGAGGAAGAACATTTTTTCGTACAACCAGTTGCCTCGCGAGGAGAAGAACATCGTCGATTACACTTCGAATCGGAGGTGTAAATGCTCAGGAATGTCCTATCCAACGAATTACAGGGATGTGGAGGGAGAACAACAAGAACAGGATCGGGTCCTGCGACGAAATCCCAGATTTAATTACCCCAGTCAGGAGTATCGGGACGCGAAGAGATGTTGTAGGCCGGCCGCTGGAACAGTCAGCGACGAGCCCGCCCCGATTAAAAAGAAAAGCGGTGGAATGTGTGGGCCCTGCAAAAGACTCTGCAAGAAGAAATCACCGTCAAGCAAAGGCACCAAATCCACATACAATTCCGATGAAAGCATGGGCAACAGAAGCTATGAAGGCGACAGTCGCACATCGTCCCCAAGCAAGAAGCTATACTCCTGCAGATTCGAAGAACCTGAACCGCCATCCTCATCGCAACGTCACATTCCCAGTAACAGACGCAACGATCAAAGCGATCATCCAAAAGGCGAACACGGCGAGAGGGGAAGAGACAGAGATGATTCCTATCAAGGCGATCGTGCGGATAATCGTCAGCCGTCGCAGAAGAATTCCTCTCCTTCGGTCAGCAGTAATAATTCGACAAGCTCTAATCAAAAGAAGAAAAGGAAATTCCTGTGCTGCAAGCGGAAGGGCCAGAAGAAGAAGCCAGCGCAACAAGAGGAAGGCCAGGCCTGCGCCAAATTCGTGCCGAATGATAGTACCTATAATCCTGACGCCAGCAACATTAATGTGTTTTTACGAATCGACACCGCTAATGCGAAGGTTAGTGGCACACCGAATGTGATTGTAGTAACTAATCAGAATGGCTCACAAACAGACAATGGAGGTAATTTCCCTTCGCAAGCCTTTGATATGTCGAATACGCCGAATTCGCAGGAGCACCAAAACAGCAAAGGGAAAACAAGGCACGCTTCGGGTACTGAACTCCCTGATGACTGTGAAAAATATAGCAAGGACGAGAAGAAATCCGAAAGGAGTGTAAATTTTGAAGATAATCACAGAAGCGACAAATCCGACCGGAACGACAAATACGAGCGGAACGACAAATACGAACGGAACGAAAAACACGACCGGAACGAAAAATACGACCACAACGACAAATATGAGCGGAACGACAAATACCATATCTCCGATAACGATCGGAACGATAAATACGACCGGAAAGATCACGATCGGCATGACAAATGCGAACGGAACGACAAATACGACCGGAAAGATCACGATCGGCACGATCGCAATGACGAGCTCCAAAGTATCGATGAAAGTGTAACGTCCCAGGAAACTTGCGATTTCGAAACTAGCGAGACAAGCACCGCCATGACTCGCAATCGAAGGATCGAGGAACTTAAGGAGGAACTCCTACGACAACTGATGAGCGAGACTCGTCTCAGTCACAAGCTGCACTGCCAGCGACCTTGTCCACCTTTGCCTCAGGTCCTACCCTGCCGGCAATCACAAGGCGATCCTTGCTCTCAAGAATGTTGCTGTCGACCATCGAACTGCTGCTATGCCCCTGCATTGACCAATGGATGCGAATGTGCGTTCTCTTCGAGTGCGAATGATCAATTGGCCCAGTGCATGCCCTTGAGCATTCGTTGCAACTGCAACGATAGTCCTGGCTGTTCGGGGGCGTCTGTGAATTGGCTTCCCAACTGCAATCCGATCGTGACCACACTGACCCACTATCCCATGTTATGACACGAGCCAGTAGCGATAAAGAGTACAAAAAGATTCCATAATATAAAATTGCTGTCGGCACAACAAAACAAATCCAAAAAAAATATACAAAAAAATATAAACCCATCATTTCTGAACTAAATGATTTCTAATTTCTTGCAGTCGCTTCAACTTTGATTCCCACATCACCCAGACTATTTAACGTCTTCGGTTCTTGCACGGCACTTTGATGGTCAGGGTTCCTGTGGGGTTCATGGTGGCTGACAGCTGGGAACCGTCCACGTGGTCGGGCAATAGAAACTCTCGGTTGATCTCTAAATATTGCCCCTCGTCTAAGTTGTGGGCATGGAGATGAACTTTGTTCTTGGTCATCTGCAGTCCAATGTTGCGTTGCGGAAATTCACTCATGTCGTAGAACCAACAGAGATATTCGTCCGTCTCCACATAATTGGGTTTCTGTTCGTGACATGAACGCACAACGGGGTTTTTATGACGATGTCGGACGATCTCCCGCTCCAAAGTGCTCACCCGCTCAACGTAGCCGGATTTCATGTCGTCGAATTCTTTGGAAATTGAAGAATTTGGCGTTTGATTTTCCATTGCGACTCGTAGATTTCTTGTTTAGCCCAGTTGTCGTTTGATATACCTTAGATTGTACTCTAGAATTTTGAAATCTGAACGACTTACACACTGACTTTTATAACCTGGCAATGTCTCTGTTTGAAACGAGAGCTTTGCTTCTGGGACTGCCAGTTTACGAATAGACAATTGCAACTTCTCTAAAATGAGTCCAATTAACAAAACTCAGATTTTGTGCAACGGTTGCATTTCATGTCGTTGTCATTTGCCGTCCAACAGATGCCAAAAATGTCGTGTTCGTCAGCCATACGGGCGAAATGGCTAGCAAAAGTCGATGGGTTTGATGCCAGTAGGCAACCGACCGACCGACTGCCCAGGGCCCAGAGGAGGTTTCTCCTACAAATGAAAATGTAGCAAATGACAGCATCCAATTTACGTTTGCAATTAAACTGACACCGAACAGACACTTTGGATTTGGCCTGCAGTTTACCAATTCACATATTTCCACCCATTTCATTTTACCCCCGTCCGTCTATCTGTGTGTGCGTGTGTGTCAGTGTGTGTTCGAGGATGCTCAGGGCGTGTCGACTGCGTCAGCTGAACATGAACCAAGCAGGTCGATTCATTACTGTCAGCACAGACTAAAATGCAACTGAGATTTTTCCTCGATTCTTCTCCCAGCTCAAAAATTTGGCATTGACTTTCTGGTTTTTATAAAAATATATTTGCTTTTCTTGTTGGCTGCCGTCAACAATGCACTTGCCAGAAACTGTTGTCATTGCTCTCGGAAACTTTCTGCTGCAATTTTTGTACTTGGTTTTTTTGCCCAGGATGATGGGGGCGAAATGGCGGAGAAGGGCTTTACTTTTTTTTTGTTGGCTGGGGCTCGGGACCACCTTACACATAATTACATGAAAAGAAAATTAGTGTCGAGATTTACTTTGAGCGCCTCTCCAGGTGAAAACTTTTAATGAGCAATTTTCTCACAAATTTCCAAGCGCTGCCGCATTTAATTTTTTAATTAAAAATTCTACCCTAAGTTGGGGGGGCGGGCACGTTGAAAGATTTGAAAAAGAAAAACTCTTTTCGGAACTGACAGTGCCGGCCAATTACTCTCGATTCGCCGGTTTCTAGGTGTTTATTTTTATTTATCGGCAGCTCACAGGCCGCCCGTCGTCTGGTCAGTTTCATGTTAATGGCCAATTGACACGCCACTTGCCTTTTCAGCCTCTCGACCGGGCCCAAACCCCCCGGCCACACGGCAAAAAAGACGAAAGCTTTTTGTTTTTCCCCGTCCATTTCGTGCGATTAATGGGGAATAGAGCAACCTGAGGCGGCTCTGTGTGGGTCGGTGCTTTGGACGGTGGGTGTAATGAGGTGTTAACTGAGCGTGCTGATTGCTGCCATTTTTGATAAGGTGTCCGTATTAATATTTCAACCAAACTTTCGTTTATAGGAGCTGCTTAATGGCGTCACCTATTCGACCTCCAAAAAGCAGGACCGGCTGATTGACTGACGAATCAATCCGATGCCGTGCAATGTGCCCAATTTGCAATTCAATAAATGAAATCCCAAGAATCAACGTCTTCACGTCATACTCATATTTAGAACTACGATGCATCCTGCATCTTGGCGAGAATAACAACAAGGATGATGTGCTCTCTGACTTGGCATTTGATTTGCATATTGGCACCGAGCGACCCAAATGCATTAGACGCCGGCAAATTGAATTGCTGTGTGCCAATGAAATAAAACTTTACATTTTTACCAGGGCGACCGGTCGGCCCCATCCTCCCCAGAGAGTTCATATCAAAGAACGAAATATTGCTGGAGAATATTGCAAAAGTAATGTGCACAAATTGAAGTTATAAATAAATCAAATAAAAATATCCACCTCTCGTTCTTTGTTAGGGCAGAGGACAAATCAAGGCTGGATGATGTGCGCTACACTCTAAGGACTCCTCGCATATTGCCGCTCAAATTGAGTTACATGGCCTGTGAGGTCACGAGGAATTCCTTCGATTTGTTTGGGGCAAGGCAAGAGAAATTTTGCAAAGCCGCAGGCAAAATGTGACAAAAACCAAACCGGTTTGGGGGTTCCGTGTGGGATTTCGAAACTCTGCCAATGAAAAAGCCAAGCTCAATCATGAATTCTAATAGGATATGGGAGATGGTGGCAGATTGGAAGGAGCGTAACAGAGAGAGAGAGAGAGAAAAATGCAAAGTGAAAATTCCTAATTGCATTAGTTTATTTCCAAATGACTTCGATTTCCTTTTGCGTGCATCGAATGACCAACAGGGCGTATAATTGATTTCATTTCCGCGGCAGACCCAATAAATTTTCAACGCCGACAGGCAACAGGATTCCCACCGCACCGTCATCGCCTTCGCCACCGCCCAGAGAGCTGTTGTGTGGACTTGAAAATTATACGATAAGATCCTGGAAATTTACATAAAACTGCATTTAGATGGCCCGAAACCGCAGTTGGAGGTCTCTTTGCCCGACCGAGTGATTAATTATCTACATGAAAGCGGGCAATTTGCAGGCAGCCAATCTTTCCTCCTTCTTTCTGGCCACTTTCCTATAGCCAGACCCGTATTTATGGAGTGTTTAGTTTGTCAAGAGAGAACGAAAACGAATCGCGCGCGATTCCTGTCCCGATAAACTTTACTGAGAAGGCAAGAGAAAAGCTGGACGGCCAGACAGACAGACAAGACCTGGTGGTTCCCACGATTTGCTTGTTTGGCTTTAGCCGTTTTTATCTAAATTAAAATCAAAAGTCTGGCTCGTTCAGCTGACAAACTGACGGCAAGGGAGGTTTCTTTCATTAACAACCTGATCGAATTTGATTAAAATAATGCGAAATGAAAATTTACTGCCCAAAGGACATCCCAGGTCAGCGTTCGCTCGTCGCTCCTTGCTGGTCGGTCGGTGGTCATGGTTATGAAATTCCCTTTTCTCTTGCTTCCTCTTTTGACTTTTACGAAACTTGCAGATGATGTCACCACATCACCGCTGGCAGTTTGCTGACATTGTCAAAGTGTCCTTGCTAAGTGGCCTCCTCGGGGTTAGAGGCTGGCAAGTCTTTTGCCTTTCTCTCTCCCTCCCGACCTGCGTCTGCAGGTAAATGGTGTGTATTTCAATTTCGCTGGGAATAAATTGCCCACAATAAAGAAAGAAAAAGTGTAATTTGTTTAGGTCGTTTGTACTTGAGCGTGGGGGCGAGCCTCGAGCCTACAGGAATGTGTCCTCCTCTTTTCTTCTGTCAAATGTCTGCGGCTGAGCGATGAGCTTCTTATTTTAATTTTGATTATGTGCTGCCGCCAGAGTGGCGGACGGCGCATTCTTTGCCGATTCGTATCTGTTAGTTACATTTACAAATTGCCCAGCGAATTACACGTGGCAATAACGAAATCCTTGGGGCTTTGCTACGTGCATTTGAAAATTGAGATGTTTTTTTTCCTCTGCTGCTTTCTCTGCTTTTCAACCCCCCCAACGGCTCTCGCTGCCATTAGAGTAAATTTGTTACGCCCGAGACAGTCTTATTTAAGAGGATGTTCCCAGAGTCCGAATGAATAAATAAAACTCAATGCTGTTAATTCGGTTTTTTCTGCGCGCTCCGTTCCACTGACATGTGAATGTCCAAATGCTTGCCAGCAAAATGGTCCCCAAATTGCTAGCCACTTACCAGCGCATTAAGCCACCCACACAGACACAACAACACATCCTGATAGACATCGATGTCTAATGGAACAGTTGCAGAAAATTGTCCTCTTTTGCAGATGGCAGGGAAGGAAGAGCAAACGACAAGAAATGACAATGCGATAAGAAAGCTTTACCCATGGCTGATTTTTGGGTGGAGCTTGGGTGAGCACGAGTGGGTTTCACTCAACTAGAATCCATTGAAATCTGCTGTCTGTAAGCTAAAAGCTGATTAGCAGGTGCTTGGGCCCTCAGAATTAAATCTTTCCCTTACGATATTCTAATCGGCAAGAGTGGAAAAATGGGCAAAGATAAATGCTGTACCCTTCCGAAGGATCAATGGAAAGAATTCCTATCCTCTTCGCTTGAATCGCTAAGTTGCCTTTTGAATTATGTTTCCCTACTTTAAAGTGTTCCAATAAAGAACCCTCCCCCAATTTCGCTTTTGTAGAAAAGCAACTTAAAACGAATTTGTCTCTGGTTGGCTGTTTATATATTCATGTCCCAAAATGACGCACGAAACGACGGTCATTTTGTGATGTAATAGAGCAGCCACGCCCACGCCGAGGCCGACCTGCGGACCCGCCGCTTGTTCGTATAACCCAATAAGCTGTCATATCAAAAATATCCGTGTCCGGATGAAAATGAAATGTCGTTAGGATAACCATCTTGCCTGCGTGTTGCTTACTTTAGAATTACCAACTAGGGAACCATTTCAACGCAAAAAAAAAACCAAACTGTCCTCTGTAAGGCCACTTCAAGGACTTAATGACAATTTTGAGGGCCTTTCTGCATGCGAAACGCTTATTAAAACGACACCTTAGTCTCTGGTTAACGATGATGGCCTACGACAATCATATCCTGGGGCATAAAAGTACATCACGGCCGCCAACCCCCAGCTAACTTGAGGTTAAATAGATTAAAGGTATCGCCGCCACTCGGCCGCGGCCAAGGAATCTACCTGGGGCTGGTTTACCTTCCTCGAAACAGCCCCCAACATCAACAGAAAATTGAATTATTAATGCTGTTGTCATTGGGATGGTACCGCCGTCACTTCCGAATTTCCACCTAGTCATTAAGGATCCCCACACACTCTTCTAAAGCTAAGGACGGAGGCCGAAAGAATAAAGTTGTCAGTCCGTCGGCGAGTTTGAAATTAAGTGGTTGACTCTGCCAACGGGGGCGATTTTGGGCGGGTCAATGACTCTGAGTTTTGATTAGACGAGTCAACCAACCGACCGAGCAACCGGTTGCTCCTCGTTTATGTTTGCCAGGTCACACCAAGCTCAATAATATTCAAGAGGCGTTACCGTTAACACACACACACAAATGAAGTTATTAAGAGTATTTAAAGGGTTCGAATTTAGCGGGTTGAAGAGCCAAAGAGGCTTGCCTACCTTTGGCTCAAGTACCACACAAGACCGGTTAATTACAATGGTGGGCCTTATGGAATTGACAGGGGTGCTCTTGTTAGGCGAGCGGTGAAAGAGCTCTGACATAAAATAGCAGAAATTTTGGAATAATTGATTTTTCACTTACCCATTCGAGGACTTGGCCAACAGAAGACGAAGCCAGTTCTGTAAAAGAAAAAAACATGATATGAATTAAAAACAATGTTTGAAATTAAAGTAGTATTATCATAACTTCTGACTGTTTTAATCAGCCTTTCAAAAAGAAAACACGCCAAAGTGGTTATGTTAAATAAGAAGCAAAGATCATTCGAGCAAAATTTCTTTCATATACAATACATTTCCCCAAATCGAATTGAGGAACAATTAATAAAATCTCCCCTTAATAATATCAATCGGCCAGAAAACTACAGCGAGTGGAAAATGCAGATAGAAAACGTCTACCCAAAAGACTTTTAAAACGGCCTCCATTAAGATTCTTTTTTTTCCCAATTTTTTCTCTAATAAATTACGTTTAAAAATATTTTAAAACTGATTATGAAATGGGTTTATTCAGGGCCTTCAGTGTTGTCCAAATATCTGCTTTCAAAATGCTAAAAATTTCTGAAAGCTTCAAGCTTAAATTCCCACATTTACAAACATTTCTTTAGTCTCGTCTGGCTTTTGTTAATTCCGCTTACCTTTCCCCAAAGACAGATTATCGAAAAGTGATGACATTTCATTTGAAATTCAAATGCCAAAGGCCTTTTATATCCTTCATTGGCAGCAGGTCTACGTCGGTATGGATTAGTTATGAGAACTTTGTGTTAAGGACTTGAAAACTCTGTCGTTGTTGTTGGCGTTGCCGACAACGCCCCCCGGGCTTATGAGCCCCGACCATCGATATGGGCCGCATGGTTCTCTGGTTGTTTTTGTTTTAATTAATTAATTAATGATGGACATTTGTCAGGGGATCTGCTGGCCTCGTCGTCCGTGTCGTCTGCTGATAGCAAGTATAAATGAGCGTCTAATATGAAAATGTCAAAGAAACATTTGAGGGGCCATAGGACAAACTTCGGGTGGAGCGGAGCGCTGGCTGCGTTCACAGCCCATCGATTGTCATTTTTATAACGCGCGACACTTAAGTTTATTAATTTTTCTTGGCCCCTCCACAAAGGTTGGCCGTAGTTGTGGCTTCTCTATTTCAGTTTTAATCACTTTTGCCAACGGACCAAATGGCTTGATATAAAATTCGTTTTAATGCCAAGCACGTCAGAGTGGAGAATGCCTTGTGGTTTTTCTAGCAGCTGGCTGTCTTTGTTTCCAATTTCATAGAAGCATTTGTTATTGGCCCATAAAAATACGAGTCACAAAAATTTGATTACACGAAAACCCAATTAGCTGATATGCCAAATTGTTCCCCGGGCTGCAAGGCGAGGCGGTCGATAGAAAGACGACGGAAAAGTGGGTCGGTCGCCCTTGCAGGGGATTTGTGGACTCATTAAAAATGCAAATTTCAAGCATCAACTCATGAGCTTTCGAGTCCTCTACACTGGCGCGATAACGCACTTCATTCTCGACAGCCATTGTTGTTGTTGCTGCTGCCGTTGCTGCCGCTGCTGCTGTTTGAGTGCCACGCCCGGGAATCCTTGTGCTCTTGGCTGGGGCGACAAAGTTGTGTCTTCAAGTGGCCACTCGACTCGATGTTGCCAAACAACAAACCGTCGAAGGAACAAAGACGAACGTGCCAAGTGCTCTGCTCTGCTCTGCTACGACTTCAAATCTACCTTCTCCGTTCGTTCCCTCCAGAATCTGCAGGGCAGGTGTGGCCTGTGGCCTGCCTCGCCCGCTGCGTGCTTGGCTTGGGGTTGTGTGGAATTATGTTGATTGTTTGCCCATGTCTCTTTCAAGTTGGCCAAGTGTGTGAGTTTATTTTAAGGCCACGACGAAGAAGTACCCGCTCCCCTGGCCCACTCCAAACGTCTTTCTAAGCTAATCACTTGGGCTTGAAGAACAAAAAATGAAACCTCAGCTTTTTGCTCGCACATGCAAAGTTTCGCAGCAATTAAACATTAATTATAAAACCTCAAAGAGGCACATTAGTGGTCGCTGGCAAGCAGCGCACAGCAGACGGGCTAGGGGCGGCGGACGAGGCGCCATAAATTTGAGTAACTGGCGACAAAGGCGACTGCGCGTCTCTCTGCCCCAGAAACTAATTACGCTGGCTCTTAAAGAAATTAAATGCATTTTGGCAGCGCAAAAGGCTGAAAAAAACCCCGTTCACAATCCGAGAGCTCAACGCGCCCCTGCCAGTGGTTAGGTGAGCGCATAATTGCCACTTGGCTCGGCCTAACCACCCACCCGCCTGGCTGGTGGCTTTTGCTTGGGTTCTTCGTACCAAAAGAAGGTGACTTGTAATTAAAAAATTTTCTCAGACGTAAAATGAGTGGGCTGCTGGTTAGCCAAATTGTCAGGAATGGCCAAGACGAGGGTCGCAACGGCCCACATGGAAAACGATCAAAGGGGAAAATTAAGATGAAATTGCCCTAAATTTATTTTTTGGTTGGCCCAGGCCATGAAATGCAAATGGCACATGTGTCAAAATGGTTGACTTGTTTTTGTTCTTAAACAAGAGAGAACAAAATTGCTGGTAAATAATTGAAATAACAAATGCTAGGCAGAAATTTTTGACAGGATAACGTGGAATTTTCGGTTGACTCAATTTGATGAGGGACCCAAATGATTTATTCATGCAAAAAAATAAACTAACTGCCAACGGAATATGCACATATGCATATCCTCCCCCACACACACAAACACACCTACACACATGCCAAATTTGTCGACATGTGTAAATACTTGTTGGTTCCCTGGCTGGACGGCAGGATGGCCTTTTAACACAGCACCCTCCTGTCCGAAAAGCCTTGCCAGCTGTGGGTAATTTGTAAACGTCAGAAGGCAAACAACACCGACTGTGTAGCCTCATGCACCGTCCGCCGACGGTTGGGCTAGGAGAGCGCCAAAAAAACGCACGTGTCTGGAATGGAAGATGCCACGCCGACCCGCCCGAGCGACTGTTTCATTTTAAATACAATTTATTTCATAACATCCACACACATATGCTGGGCCAGGGATCTGGATAAGTTGGCAGTGCCACTAAAACTGAAACTAAACGAAAGCGCACTAAGAGCTCGGCCGACATAATCCACATTTTGCGTCAGGCGCCTTTTAATATTTAATGGGGAAAAAGTTGGGGGCGGTTGGGTAGGTGGAATCTTGTCATTTGCCAGATCCGTGCCACTTTGATGCCAGCTTTTCTATTTGCTGTTTGTTTTTAACCGCATGCCACAAGGCAAATATGATTAATAAAATAGCTCAGAGCATAAAAATACAACAACATGTGTCATACTGAATGCGTGGCATGTCGTCGTTTTACTCTGTTGCCGGTAGTTCTAATCCATTGGACTGGCTGACTGCCCCGGTGATAGGCTGTCATAGTCGCCTGCTCACGTTCTCTACGTGTTCAATTTTAATATGTACGAAGTCTGGCATTTCCCACTCTTGGCCAACTTCCTCTTGCTGGCTTACCGAATTCATAATTCCCATTTTGGTAGCTCGAAACTGACAGTCTGTTGATTAAGGTCGATAAGAAAGTAGGCGGTTCCCGCACTCAACCTCAAACCGTTTAATAATTTCCCAGAAATTAGACTTATTGAAATTTTAACGTTATTTTTTAGACCAAAAACCGTTGAAAACACAGAAGTGAATAAGGTTTCCTTTTATTAATTGCCTTTCTATTTAAAAATTGGGACAGTAATTTAAATCAGAAAATGTTCATTTTTAATTTAGGCATTAGGTTTTTGTTTAAAGGGATTTAGTAATATGGCGGGATTAATTGAAAGCAAATTGGAAAAAATATACGAGATTTATTCCTACAAAATAAACGTAAATAAAATATAAAGCAAAATATACGGAATTTTTTTTACACCAAGTAAGATTCCTCCAACATTTCAATCAAGAATTTTTCATTGCTAGAAAACCCTTTTCCCGAGTTTAATTTGTTGGTGAATTAATTCTTTAAGGGAGGCGAATAGGAAATTTGTAACTAGGATTAACCCTGTGGGCTGTCATTTGGATAGACCAAAATGTTCCATTAATGCGCAACCAAAACGCCCGGGGGCCTTGGCGCGGGGTCGTGCCGACCCAGGGAAAAGTTTAATCAACAAACTAAATCGCTTACAAACGTGAAATTTAACTAATTTACTCTGCGGTATATGGCGCAAAAGTTTGGTCATTTGCGCATCATAATGATAAAAGTTTGATATGCGTAACCGCTGCGGGGGCGGATCCTTGAAAATAAAAATGGGTTACCCACTGCAAAGTTGCAATTGATTTTGATGGCGGGGAATTGATTAGCCCCAAATGCCTAATTGCTCAATGAACAAAAAAAAACCACAACGAAATCCGCATAAATGAAATGAACAATCCGGTATTCAATGCAAGAACGAAAGAATATAAAATTCAAGCAGAGCAGCACCAATAAAAGGGATGGGAACAAGCGGAAGTTCAATTGAATAGCCCACTTGAGACTGTGAGACGAGCGTTGTTGACGATGGCAAAGTTCACATTCGCATGTTAATTAAATAGAAAATGCCTCTCCGAATACCACACTGCGTATACGTGATGCATGACATACTCGAGAGGCAATTCGCTCTTTGAGAGCTGGTGCGATAGAGTGGAAGAAAGACGCAGGGAGAGGAGCGGGGCGAAGGATAATGTGACTGGAGTGGGAGACCGTCAGACCATTGAAGTGGAGCGATGCGGAACCTCAGCCACTTGAATTTGTTTGCGCCTATGCATTGAATTGCGGTTAACGGATAAGCACCGTTCACACACACCAGCTACACCCACATGCCTGTCTTCCCACAGAAAATATACACAAAAACAAGCACAGCAGGCATTTTCTATCAGCCAAGTCTCCTTGCCAACCAAGGGCCTTTCAGGGCTCTGTAAAAATATTCCCAAGAATCATTACTGGCACTACAAATAGTCAAAGCTTTGGGAGAATACGAAAAGGTACAGGATCCTTTCATTTACCATGGAATATTAGATCATCTGTAATTGAGGAAGGAACAAAAACTGTCCCGAGATACTGGCTTTCCATTAAAAAGGAATATAATTATCAGATCTGAGCGCTGATCTCTGAGATGTTCCATGTCAGTGATTTCTTTTCCTGAATCCCTGAAGTTATATAGAAAGCAATGCTCTCTTCCTTTATTTCTGTTATGCATAATTCTTTGGTTACTGACCACCAGGCAATTCGGTTTTTTGGGGGAAATGCTTACAGGGCACAGAGCTGAACTGCGCTGTGCCGATGCCTTGAACAGCTTGAGCTAACGTCTCATTCAAGCATCAAGTGCTACTCAAAATTTGCAGAATTCATTTATGCAAATGAAGTGCCTTTTATGGCACTGGCGGTGGCGCCTACACTCCGGCCGCCGCCAGCTCATCCAGCCACGCTCAGCTCAAACGGAAGACAAGGAGCAAAAAATGAAATCCACCGGATAGAGAACGACTGAGAGTCGGTGTGGGGGAAGCGGAAGAGACTTACTTTCCTGCCAAAGACAAGTAATGAATGAAATTTGAGCAGATTATTCAGTTCCTTTTTGGAGCAACAATTAAACAATTTACGTAAATTTTCGAGTGCTCTGACTAATTACAACCACTGCCACTGCCAGGGGCGCCAACTCGACTACGACCTCTGCCCGCCCGCACCAACAATGGGTTCTTTTGATGGAAGCCTGAGATAAATATGAATATGAATGGCTGGGCGTGGAGTGAGTGTAGTGAAAGGAATTGTAATTAACTGCCAAAGACTTACGGCAAAATAGAATATCCCTCGATTTTTCTGGCTTTCAATTTCGTGGGTTAAATTTACGATCGAGAGTCCCCCAACCAGCAGCTGTAATTTTTCATCGTTAACTTGGGTCGCTGGGGCCAAAAGGGAACGGCATGTTCGGGTCATCAATAAAAACAATCAATGTACTGACAGGCTCAAATCCTCTTGGTCAAATGGTCAACAGCAGCCGCCAAGTTGCCGCCCGCCGCCCCGCCGACTCCGTCGCTTCGCCCATAAATTGACACATTATCGAAATTTATTGAGGCGGCGGCAGATACAAAGGGCGTGATATGAGTTACATCCCTCGCCATTCCCAGCACTCAAGCCCAGAAGATAGAACAAATAACAGTATAAAATTAATGACGCGTCGCATTGGTCAGCCCCCGAAGACAAAGCCCGGGGACTCCCGGTTATCTCGCGCAACAGTTGCACAAAAAAAGGAGAGGACGAGGGGCAGCTGAAAGGCCATAAAAAGAAACTTTCCCAGCCCCCAAAATGCACGACATGCAAGTGAAAATTCGAGGTATGAGGGCGCCCCGGAAAAACACTTCACTCGCATGAGTTTCCGGTGAGGCCGCGTGGGCGGTCAGGCGATTGCGTGCAATTACAAAGAGTTTCCTCCCCCGTGGGCAGTGGTGGTTGGCGCGGCCTGTCAAGTGTTGTGATTTCTTGCCCCCGGGAACTTTGACGTTTTTATTAAATTTTTGGCCAAAGTCAAAATCCGTTTGGGGTGTGACCGCATTGAGTTCCCAAATTTTTTAATAAACCACCAGCGAGTAATGAAACATGGCCAGAGCTGAGAAGGGATGTTGCCGTAAATGGGATTTCACTACGGGGACATTAGTCTAAGGGTTGAAATCACGGCCGCCCCCGGGCATAGGCCGCTGTGACCGCTGATGGAAATTCCTTGTCGGGAAACAACCACCCCGCGGAGGCCTGCCTGTGGGCTGGCTGATGTATTAATTTCATCAATGCATGGCAATTCAAAAGGGTGTGACTCTTGCGGTTACAAATTGCGACGTGAGCGAATTCCACAACAATCGTCTTCGCCCAGCCTCCATCCGCTTGACTGGGGCTGCTCTACAAATGTTGTTCACCTTTTTGCGCGTCAACAGTTTTTTTCCCAGCTTCCCGTTCAACAAAGGATGCCAATGGCATTGGCGCGCGACCGGGCAACCCGCAGGTCGAGCGAATTCCAAGGTGTGCCGGCAGCCGCCAGACCGGCCAGCCCAGACACAGCCAGACAATAGTTAACTTATTCATGCACTACAAGGAGCAACGGCAAAGGATGGGGGCGAGAGGAGGTGCCGTTGACTTCCGCAGAAATCATCCTGAGACGACGCTGTTTGACATTTCGGCCTGCATTATTTATATCCCCTGCAGTCTGTACAGCTTGTCTAGCCCGCCGGCCATTCACCGTCGACTATCCGTCCGATTCTGCTTCCCCTATCCTTGCTTTTTGCCAGGCAGAAAGTTTTGTGTTCACCATGAAAATTGTAGAAAATTGCAGTTGAAAAATCCTACAGGGAATCGATGTAAACTGTTTACTTTTTTTTTAGTTGAAGTCCGACTTTCCCGTGCATGTGTGTGTGTGTGTGTGGGGAGTTTTATTTAATCAACAACTGACATAGACGCTGTCCAGCGTGTGTGACAGTCCTGGCGAAAGCAAATAATCCCATGCTGGCCGCACGACCAAAGCTGCAAAGCCTCGCATGCATATTATTCCCTAAAAAAGGATCGAAGGACTTTATTTTTTGTATCCATTCGCTGCGCGGTGTAGAAACACAAGAGAGAAAGGAAAAGAGTTTGGCAATCAGTGGCCAGAATGAAATTGATTTGGCCACCAGAGAGCCAAGGTCCGTAGGTTGGTTGGCCGGTGAAAATATCGAAGCCATTAATTTAAAAGCCAACGACAAATTACATTTAAAGAAATAATATTAAAAACACAAAATTTGTTTAATTGTACTTGATTTTTATAAGCCACAATTTGAGTTATTAAACTGGAAGATTGAGGCATTGGTTTGCGTTTATTTCTGGCTTAAAGAGTTAGTCTGTCAATGAAACCGCAATCCTCTATTTTAAATAATCATCCACTAATTAATGAAGAGGTCTTCGTCGGCACACAAACTCACACACACACAGATATAAATCATCTATTCAAAAGCTGCCGCAGATATTTGATTATTAATCGCTAAATTTCTCGTTGTTGTTGGTGTATCTCTGTAATTGTTGTTGTTGTTATTCTTGTAATTAAACTAATTAGGAAATGATTTTGAAACGTCTACAGGGTACGTAGGGATTTTACGAAGCATTGGGGTGATCCTAAAATTCTTAACAAATATTTAAAAAATATCTGAAAAAAATTTGTTGGTCTTGGATCCCAAACAAAGATTTTTTTATTAAAGAAAGAGCGAATGGGAATATTTGAGAAATATTATTCTTTAATTTTAGTTAATTTCCTAATTGTTTTAGCAGGACTTAAAGCTTCGTCCAGTTTCTAGGAGCGCCCTGATATGCAGACATCACCAGCATTCTGCTCGGGGAGTTGCTAATGGTAACCAAACACACCGACGACTAGCAGCCCAAAAACGAATTTATATACATCAGAATGATATTGTATATTTGCCTATGTTTTATGTACTTTGGCTGTCCAGGCCCCCCACCCACTTCTCAAACACAGTGCACACGCATCCTTCGTATGTGTGTGTGAACGGACACACGCACATTCAAATTGTATTCATTTGTTTGTAATTAGGGATTAACTAAGATTACAACCATCAATATCAATTATTTGAACACCCGCATTTTCCCCTCCTCCTCGCACACACACACCGCAAATGGCCATGCTAAATGAATGCGACGCCTACGCGTAGAGTCGTATTAGTTGCCACAGTTCGGCTACATGTGTTCATTAGAATTTATGCACGACAAGTGAAAGCCGCCGGAAAGAAATATCGACAGGCGGAAACCAACCAAAAAAAAAAAAACAACAAAACAAAAACAAAGAAATACAAAACGAAAATAAAATCTCCCGGAAAAAAGCCAAAACGATAGGAGAAACAGAGGGTGAGGGGGGCGGGTGGGTGTGGCGAGAGGTTGGGGTTCCTGAACAATACATTAAATAAATTAATGTTGATTTAATGGAAAGCGTATTCATTGGGTCGTTGTGGGTCTTTAGTTAATTGCAATTAAATTCGTTTGGTCAGCACGGAATGAGTTCGACTCATAGGCAATTTGGGTAATCAATGAGCACCGAATGGGATGCTATTTATCCGGGCAATCAAAGAGATGGAAGCAAAAAAAAAAAAAAAATAAAGGGAGAAATTAAGAAATTAAAATCGCAACAAAGCAAACGAAATTGACACTTGCGAGGAGATTTTGTCGCCTGAAGCGAATTTGTTTTTAAAAGAGTTGTTTGAGGATTTAGAAAAGCTTTAATGCTTGAATTATTTTGAAATACTTTAAAAATTCTGTGCATCATATTCAGCCCGGCTTGTGACAGATTTCAGCCAAAGCTGCTGCCTCGGGTGGACCAATAAGCACACTTGTGAGTACATTAAATCGTCGATTTCTGGGTGCTCTGATTTTTTGCCTTTATTTAGCAGTTTTAAAAAGCAAAGACTTGACTAATTTACCCTTTGATTTGCATTCCTGATGCCCTGATTTTAATTATTTGAAGACAAACCTTCCAACCGACTTTCGCTGTTGTTTCACAATTAAGTGTTGCATACTTTTTTGGGCAAAATACACAAAAACGAAACTATGCTCCAATGAAGTCTTCTCATTATAACCAATTTAACTAATCTTCATTCTTCAACAAATAAAGAACCTTTTAAAGCAATTACGAACAATGAATTCGTCTGTGTGCCTCAGCGGAACCCACACATTGCCTGGCATTGAAATATTGTGATACATAAGCAAAAAAAAAAAAAAAAAAAACAGAAATATTGATTTCTTTGTCCCGCCAGCCGTTTATCGGTCTGTCTGGTTCTCGGCCAGCCATCAGAAACAGTCAGAGGGAAAGTAAATTCTTTCCTTACGACGATTTTGGTGTGTGTGTCGCAAATGACTTGCCGTTTTAATTGATTGTCGGCAATAAAGAGAGCAGTAGGCGGAGGAGAACAAAGGGAACGCAGGTCGAATTCACACACGAAGTTAACGCGCACACCAGGACCAACACCCAGACACACACACGTATATTTGGTCGCCGCCGCGCAGCTGTCGCTAAAAGTTTAAATGGAAAATCGTCAGCGCCAGACGCCAACAGCATGGGCCGGGGGGTGGGGCCGAGCGAGCCCTTTTCCGTCTGCCCTTTTGTGGAAAATTGCTCGTTTTTATTCTTAGAATTTGCTACAATTTCAACTTTTATTTGTTCAACATGCACGACGATGCCGGCGCCCAACCAAACTGATGGCTTGGGAAAGCCTGGCCGGCAGGGGGCGCGTTCGCATAAAATTCTCAATTACATTTATGATTTCTTTTTGCTCTTTCTTTTGGGTGGGCCGTCGCCAAGGGTGCAGGATTTTCAGTGCGCAGTTTTCCACGTTTGTTGTTCGGCCACCAAACCAAGCATCTTGAATGCGTGCGTGGGTGTGTGTGTGTATAAATTTTGTTTTATTTTTATGCCACTTTTATTGCATTATTTTCATCGCCAGCATCGTTCTATGCATGTGTTTATTTTGTGACTTTGAGGAGAGAGAGAGCCTCGATTCGCCTAGGAACGTGACTGAAAGGCAATTTGCTGGGCTTAGTTTAATTTGCGTACATTTCGCCACACTCAACTCACGCCGGGAAACGGGGAGAAAGGTCAATAAAGAATTTTTTTGATGCGCTTAAGGCAGGGAATTTTTATTTGTATATTGTATTGCAAATGTTACGCATACGCCCCTTTGGTTTCAGCTTGATTGGCGGGGCTGAATCGTCCCCATAGATTCTGAGAGTGCTGACATTTTCTTCTGTGTATTCTAGACCCTGAGCCTGTTAATCCTTTTAATGGACTATTAAGCGTTTTTACGGCCCGGGGATCGTCCAAAAAATTCCGAGAATTTTGCCACCCAACCAACCTAGCCGGTCGACGACTACTCGGCCGTTTCGAATCTGAGTGTCTGTTTGGGTCTTTCGGCTCCTGGGCGTGTGTCTGTGTGTGTGTGTTTTATGTGTTCTTCGAGTTTACGATAATCTCATCATTTGATGTTGCAGCACGTTTCAACGTCGATTTCCGAGCTCATTTTATGCGCTCGCATATTTGCATTGTGTGTGTGAGTGTGTGTGTGGATTGGTATGCCTAGAACGGCCATGTAAATTCCGTGAGGACATCGGGATGTCCACATTGTTGGCCCAGGCATGTAATAAATTGATTGGGCCAGCGCAGGAAGCCAGCCCCCCAAACTTGCCACACACTTTTGAAATTGATATGCCTAATGGCCAAGCATCTATCTCGTGTAAGTGTGTGTGTGTGTGTGGTTCCCTGGGACCGCCTGCCACATTGGTGGGCTTTGATTGACATGTGAATAAGGAAAAGCCGCAGCCACTTTCAGTTAGCCGCCCAATTAAGAGCGCTTTTTGTGCCTTTGTGCCCGACAAACAAAGCCCAGCCCCGTCCAGATATCCCAGCTGGCCCTGGTCAGGTCCGGTCTGGTTCGGCAGACATGGCGTGTCAGTCACGCAGTTTTTTAGGCAGTCCACGGGCCGACGTCAACCGAGCGACCACACAGAGAAGCAAGGTAACAGCGACGGTAACCGGAGCAGCAGACAAGCGAGCCAGTCAGCCAGCGGACAAGGGTGAGGTCCCGGCGCTGGCATTTTTGGGCTTCCTAGGCGGTATACAGCGGTCTATGGGATATTGAGGGCGTGGCTGGGCCGGCATCGGCAGTGTGACTTTGTTGCGTGATTACCTTAATTGATGACCATTTCCGTTGAACAAATGAAGCCACTCAATTAACACCTTTCATGCGGATAAAAGTCGCACGTCAGCCTCAACAGACCACACGCCCGCCTGCTCACCCACACACACGAATAGCAACACTGTAAAGACTGTAGAGGCCCAGGTCGAATTCCCAGGGCTTGGGCTCAATTGCTTGGATTGAGCTTGTAAGTTGGAAAAGGGAAAAATAGTTTAAAAAATGTCAGCACTTCAGGATAAAAACTCCCAACGAAGAAAGAATGGGAGAAAGATATGAAGCAGACAAAAAATTAAAAGGAAATCATTTTGGAAATTTCCTTAGGCCGATACCCCCAACAATAATCCTGAATAAAGTACTCCCAGAGTCCCTGACATCAGTGGACCCAAACTGGCAGCCAAAAAAGATAGCATACTTTTTCGGTTAATTTTTCAGTTCCTTCGAGGAAATAGAGAATTCTCAAATACAAAGGTGATTCCGGCCTTGTTTTCGGTGTTCCCCTAGGACTTGTTAGCTTGTTGGTGGGATGAAAAATCGTTTAATTTTCTGGACGATTGGAAAGCCAAAGCCGCCGCCCAGACCACACAGACCACCATCGTCAGAGCATTGTAAATTGATTAATCAAAAGTAATAAGAGAACAAAACCTTCACAGGGACTTCTTAACTGCAAACCATGAAACAAAACTTTCCACTTTCCAACAAAGTGTTGCTCATTTTTCATGTACCTGCAAAGTGCCCGGCACACTTTTCCTATTTTTCTTTTCTCTTTTATAGAGTATTTTTCGGCTTCTGTGTGTGTGTGTGTGTTGCCACGTTGTTTCCGCAATGTTAACAAAATTATAAAACTTGGGCGATTCTTTTTGAACGTCGCCCGTCGTGAAGAAACTTGCAGTTTCCCAAACTTTTCCCATGGACCGAGTGTTGCATTGAATTTTTCAATTAAATTTATAGAATTACCGTTCAGGTAATTGGAAGTTGTTGGGCCTGGAAATATGCCCAACTGGCCGAACTGCCAAATGTGGCCAAATTGTCAGAAATTAGTCATAATGAACAACCTAACCGAACAAATTCTGGCAGAGGCCTACAAAGACATGGCAAGATAGGAGCAAAGTGACTCGAAATGAAGTCAGGCAGAACGCTGAGCAACAATAACGACAACGAATTTTTGAAATCAGCACAGAGTGAAATTGTTTTGGATGCCAGCCAGGCCAGTTAGCTCAACCAACAAGCCCATTCAGCCAGCCAGTTAGCCAGCCAATCCGGCCATCCAAACGACCCGTCGACCGACCGACGACCCATCGACCATATTCTGTGAGATAATTTCCTGTCATTATTTTGTGGTCTTCCGCAGTCGAACGCAAAATTGCGACTCAAAGGTTTATTTTTCCAACTCTCTGCTGCAGCAGCAGCAGCAACAAAAGCAACAAAAATATAAGGCAAACACACGGCAATGGCAGCAGCAGCAGCCGTCCTGGCCAACAGCTGGGACAGATTGGTCGGTCGGTCGGGTCGGGTGGACTGGGCGGCGGCTCGGTTGTCGAAAAACTGACTGCATTGCCCACGGGTCAACAAATAAATTGGTTGGCCAGGCCAACCAGCTAGCCGACAAACTGACTGTCCGCCGGACAGACAGATAGGCAGACTGACTGCACGTCTGGCCATGTTGATTTTGAGGTCATCGCTGATATTGCGGATGCGAATCGTTTTTGATTGCATTGCTCTGCAGCAGCTGCCGCAGATGATGATGCCGCCCCCCTCACTGCCCTTTGCCTTCTACGACAGCCCAGCCGGGCCACCAAAAAATAAAAAGGGCATCGCCGCACCAGACAAACGACTGACGGACTGGGAAATCGCGGCAGTCTGGGGTCTGATATGGCCAACGACTACGGCGTATTAATTGTGGTTTTCGCTGGCGAAAATTGCCATTTTAAGTGCGGCTTGGCATCCATTTCATTGGCAGCCCGACAACCATAAAAAGTCCAAGTTGAATGGCGTCAAATATTTATTGCACACCCACAAGAGCGGCCATCAACTGCGAGGGTCGGTCGATAGGTGTTAATATATCGATAAATCAATTTGTTTGACATTTTTTGCCTTACTCCCTGCTCGCCGCAAAAATTCATTGGATTTATTTAGCAAATTTTTTAACCATTTCGGAGAAGAAATCATGGGAGAAAAAATTGGAACGTAAAATTAAAATAATGTTGAAAGCTTTACTTTCGATATTTGGGATCCAAAAACTTGGAATCTTTTAAGGAAATCAAAATAATAAAGATAGTAAAATGAAACGCAGAATATTCCTAAGATTTTCTCAAAGATTTAATTTCTTTGTTCTTTCTTGACTTGGTTTCGATTCAATCTTTGTTTAGAGATGAATTCCCCCCCCTAACATCATGGGATCCAATAACTTGGAACAGAGGGGGAATATTTTAAGAATATTAAAAACAAAAATGATAGGAAAATGAAAACTGAAGGTGAGGAAGAGAAATTTAAGAACCAAATAGGAAAAATCCTTTAGGAATAATTGATAGAGGACGCAGAATATTCTTAAGATCTTCTCAAAAAATAATTCTTTCTTTTCTTCCTTGGCTTTGTTTCCTTTTAATATTTGTTTAGAGATGAATTCCCCTAACATCATGCTCTAATATTTTCAAAACGGCCCTCGTTGGGGCCATAAAGATGGCAATTCTTGTGGTGCTGCCTTTGACATGCACACACCTGCAAAAATTGAAACACAAACCGTTACATTTGCCGAGCCATTTTTAGTTGGCTTGACAGTTTTGAGCACGCATTTTTCTATGTTGTTCGAGTTGCCATTTTTTCCCCCAAGAGAGGCCCTCGTTTTTTTGCCGTCGCCACTATTGGGCGCCTGCTATTGAAGTTAACAGCGGCCAGCCAGCCACACTCGACCCATGAAGAGTGCCCATCTCTCGTTTCCCGTCCAGGTACACAGGGTGAGATGGAATACCTGATGCGGTGGCAGCAGCGACGGTGGCGGTGGTTGGTGCCAAATATTTCACGTATTGAGCTGTCATGCAAATATGCCATTTTCCCCGACTTGACAGCGGAAAAATTGCGGCCATATGGGGGTGGAGTGTTTGGGGTGCTTAGGGGGTTTTGTGTGCGCTTTCCGCTGTTGATTGTTCATTGTAGAGTGACGCAATTGTCATTTCCATCAATCATGGCCCCCTGACAGGCACTTGAACGTGCACTGGAAAGTCCTGGGGGCGGTGAGTGGGATCGAGCGTGGTTGCTATTGTTTATTTCCAGGTTGAAGGTAACGAACGAATGGTGGCCATTATAACTGTCACATCAAAATCAATGGCAGCCATCAAAACCCACACGGCCACACGCCCTCTTCGAATGAAATTATCACACTTAATACGTTAATAACTCAGCTCGGTGGGGAGTCGTGGTTGGCGGTTGGGGAAGGCAAGGAAACAAAACAAAATGCACAAGAAATGGCCAAAGTTTTATTGAAAGTGCCACACAATTTGTTTGTATTTAAATTATCGTACAATTTCAGAAAAGTTTGCGCCACTCCCCCGAACATCAAATGACCCCAGGACCGGGCCTGCGAAACTTCGCTGACTCTCAGGACGGCTGTCCTTTCCCTCTTGCTCTTTCTTCCTTGTTGTTACCGTTATGACCGAAATTTGCCTCATTCTTTTCCCTCACCATTTTGACTTTTGGCCCAGTCTTCCAAGAAAACGACCCGCAGCATTGGCCATTGGGGCGGCTGCTGGACGGCCGTCCGTCCCATTTGAATTACATTTGTGTAATTTTGCGGAAAAAAACTTTTTTTATTTGCTAATTTTGTTAAATTAGAAAAAAGCAAATGAAAGAGCATCGCAAATGGCATTATAATATGCACAGCATTCCCACCCTCAACCTCAAGATCTCCCTTGAATTATAAGAGCCAACATCCCAACAGCCTGCGGCCGAACAATTACACATGTAATTTGCAATTCCTTTTCAACGATCCCTCAACAGCCAACAACGAGCCTGGCGCACTTTCCTTCCAGCAAAAGTTGGCGGAGAATTTTTAAGTTGCCCATCGGCCAACACAAGTGGAAAATGGAAAATACTCAGCGCCATACATAAAATATGCAATATAAACATAATTGACAAAATTGATGGTTAAACATACGCGAGCGGGTCGCGTGCCGCTGGTAAAAAGGAAAATATTCAGGTAGGAAATTATTCATATTCATGCATATGCGCAAATTAATTGAAAAGCCCGCCGGGCTTAAAGTTCGGCATTCAATTTATAGAAAATAATTAAAGCGCCCAGAGCATTGGCCACTTTGCAGGGAACGCTCTTGGGGTTTTTCCTTTGTGGAAAGAAAATTAAAAAGAAAACGAGGATTTAATTCGCTTAAGTTCCTGAAGTCATGGAGGGAAAAGTTTACGAATTAAAATCTCTAAGCGAAGCTAAAGTCAGCCAATTATGAGAAGCTCTTGTAAACTATTTCAGGCCAACATTTAAAAATACAAAATTTTGACTGCTTTTCGGCCTTTTATTTGCAACTTAGGCTTTGCAAATAAAACGTAAAACTGGGAATGGAAAATATTTATTTAACTCGTTGGTAAAACCTTTGCCACAGTGGATCCTATTTGCCTTTTTTCAAATCCCCAAAATAAACCAGCCAAAGCCAGCGGCCAGTCAGTCTGACAAATCAAATGTGCTGCTAATATCAAATGTACACACACACAACCACACACACTATATCTGGACTGGGCAAATCGGTATAGAGTTAATCCTTATCGACAATTTGACATCAGCAATTTTCAATGCTTTTGCTTTCAAATAACCGACACCATTAAGTTGTCAGTTGCAGTCGCCGCAATACCCACACCCACCGCCCCCATCTCTAAAAAAAAGAGAAGAGAAGAAAAAAAAAGTAATTCCATATATCACACAGGATGCCCAGGACACGGGAGACTGAGTGAATGGGAGATGGAAGTTGTCCACGGTTTGGGCCACAAACATTTCTGCCTTTCTGCTATTGAGGGTCGTTGGCCATTGGCAATGGCAATGGAGGCGTTGGTGACGCCGCTCTTGTTGCTGGCGAGTCTGCGGGACTCGTTGCTGTTTTTCGGAGCATGTTGCACGGGTGCAGCAGGCGAAAAGCCACAAGTGGTCATTCAGACAAATGGCCAAATGGCGACGCTCATGAATAATTCAGATTTTAAATTGCATTTATGCAAATTCCATGCGGATGCTCGCAGATTTTCGCCACTGGCACTCGCCCGGCGAGGCTCTCGCTCGCAGGCCACCAAAAAGGCGGCAAGGCGGCCCTGTGGGCGCAACTGTGACGACGACGCATTTGCAACTAAATGCGCCGAAAGCTGCGAGTTTTTCGCTAATGCACAATTTGTATGCGTCAACACTTTCATCAGAACGCGCCCACGCGCTACCGCGTTGTCGACCATTCAATGCTTTTATTTTTATCACCGCCAATATCAAAATGTCATTGATAAGCGGACAAGAGCAACGTCAGCACCCGCCAGCGACTTGATTTCATTTCCCACGCATTCACTCGGCACCCGAGAATCCCCTTCGATCGGTGGGGGAAATGAAATGTGAACGCCTGCTGCTGATTCAGTGACCTGCAAGACATAAATCGGCACGGCTGTTGGGAGAGGGTCGGGCCACCTGTTTTGCACTCAACTCTTTTGCAATTTGTGTGGGGCCAGAAAACGACAAAGAAAAAGGAAAACTACAGATGTCTTTTCTCCCAAACTCGGCAGTCTCGCTCCAGAAACTTGCAGATTTATTGCCCACAAACTTTTATTGCCGCCTCCTGCGAAGAATACGCAGTGCGCCTCCGAACTCCCCAAAGATGCAATCTGTTAGTTGTACGAATAAAACCAAGAATTGCGCTCCTGGCCAAGGAGGAGGCAGTAGTTTACCAGCTGGCCGTGTTGGCAATTCAATGTAATTGAGATTGTTAGCCCAAAAAGGCCTCTAACCTGTGTACACATGAGACCACCGCCTCCCTCTCACCCCAACCAAAAAACAGATGTCACTACTTCTGGTAATTGTAACCTTCTCCGGGGATCAAGACATTAATTAATCTACCGATGGTCAGAGAGAGGATATAGAGAAGTTGCTGCTTAAAGTTCTTATTTCCAAAGGAAGCCAATCACTTGGCTTTGAATTTAATATCCAACGCTATTGGTGACAGCTTATTTGAGAATTAATATTTGGTGACAATGATTGATTCGCTAGTTAAGCTCCAAAAAAAAAAAAAAAAAAAAAAAAAGGACCCCAAGCCGAAACCTTACTTAATCAGGGCTACCAACACTAAGATACATAGGTTCAATTTATAATATGTTCTATAATAATGATAAATAAATTAATATCAAATTAATATTTAGGAACCAGACACAGAATCTTGATAGGCTTGGCTTGGTTTTAGATATTCCAGAGTTTTGAGTTCGAATTTCAGTCTTGTAAGATTGCAAAAAATTATTCAAAAAGCGCAGGGCACTTATCAGATTTGATTTGATTTTGATTATTGAACTTCTTCTTGAATGAATCAAACGATGAAATTGCGAATTTTTTAAGGAAACTTATCAAAGGATTTTAGATAAAATAACCGATGCTATTGGCGGTTTATTGAAACTGAATTCTCAATGATTTCTTTGAATGTTTAGCCTCCAATCAAACCGAACTCTTTTAAAAAATCTAGGACAGATATTCAAGGATAGACATGGCTTAGTTGTAGTTTTAAGCCTCGTAAAATCCTAAGGAAGTATTCAAAACTCTTAGGCTATCTTTAACCTTCCCTCAAAGTTATTGCTTAGGCTACTTTTGATTTTTGATCTTCCCCTGCCTCGCAGCAATCGATAGCCAAACTTCGTGGTAAACAAAACACTTAACAGGCTTCAGTTGAAAATGGGGATTTTTATCTTATTGTTGCAGGCTTTGGAAAGTCGATTTAAGCAGGCTTTTTAATGCGTTCGGCAGGGAATCAATCAGCTGGAAGTAATGGACCCCCAAGGCTCAACCTTTAAGCGTCAACTAAATGATGCTAATCGGATTTGAAAGTGGAAGAAGCAGGCGGGTGCGAGTCAAGCCGAAGACCATCCCGGGTCCCCGATATCTTGGCCATTGGTAAACAAGCCAAGTCCGGGGAAGCCTGGGAATGGGAAAAAAACGGCCCGCTCGGTTTTGTTGTTGGAGTGTTGGCCGGGCTGTCATTCAATTCGTATAAATTGTAAGCTGCGGTTCAATTCGATTCGATTTGATATTCATTTATGCGCCCCGAAGATAAGCACTAAATAAATAAATTCTTATGACGAGGAGACGCGGGGTGACTTTGGCGTCTGCCAGAATGTAAATAAATGACTGGAAAAATATGGACAAGCGAACATAAAGACCGCGATTCCAATCCCCCGAGGGGGCGGCTGAGTGGGCTGTTGATTCGCATGGAAATGATTTGGCCAGAATTGTTTTTGCCCACCGTCGTTAACAACTGTAAATTGTTTGCAGCCGCTGCCGTTGCCTCGTCCGCTTTTGAATTACAACTGTCAATGTCAATCGAATGGAAAGGAAGCATGCCCCATATGCTTGTTGCTTGCCACCGCCTGCCAAGAGAATGAAGGCGAGGAAGGTGGAGGAGGAAGGCGACTGCGTTGGCGCACATATGCTTGGGCGCCCCGAAATCAAAACATCATGAAATTGTTTTTCCAACATAATTTGCTCTCGCAAAATTTCCATTTTGCCTGGGATATTTCCGTGCGTTTACAAAAGGGATATGAACAACATCCGGCGTTTTTGGGCCATAATTTCAAACAACATTTTACTACTCATTGCATTTGGCCAACCCGACCGACCGACCGACCAAACCAGCCAACCGATTTGGTTACTACAAACTCATATCTTGGCCTCATGTTGTTGGCATAACCAAACTGACCGCAGGGCTGATGGTTGTGGGGGTCGGTTCGGGTCTGGGTGGTGGTCACCAATTTCGGGGCGATGGTAAAAATGTTTCAAAATTTGCATTTTATATTAACGGAAACAGTTGCTGCCTTTGAGCGCGCGCACACACACAAACACACACACACTTAGTTTGGCCAACAAATTTGACGCGTTTATGCATGTAAATTTAACAAATTTGATTTTAAATATCTTTTGGCAAAAGGCAGTCAGCCGGGCGGACCAGTTAGTCAGTCAGTCAGCCGGTCGGTGGGTCGGTCGGTCAGACGTCCGGTTCACTCGACTGTCCATATGCCAAGGGCCACATAATAAATAAAATACCCGACATACCCCCAGTCGCGCACCAATACACCCACCGCCCATCCAAATCTGCCCGAGGAAAGGAAATGCGGTCAATTCTCCGAGCCGCACGCTCCTTCCCATCTTATCCTTCTGCCACCTTGTTCAGTTGCTCTCCCAACTGTTGAGTGGCTCACTTATGGATATTTTGTGTGGTTTTCAAAGTTGAGTAAATGCCAAGCTATATAAATTCGCATATACATAAATTTATATGTTAAACTTACCCTCGAAAAATGTTGGGGTCGTTGTCGGGTCCAAAGCAGCCCGCAATTTGTTATGCTCAATTGGCAAGCAGCCCCCTTGGGCGAGAGGCAAGTGGCCCTGAAAAATGGAGGAAAATTAAAACAACAAGTTTATTAAAAGCTTCACCAAACTAAACATAAAAAGAAGTTTCAGCAAAAATTATTAAGCTCCAAATGATTTATAAAGAGTAAGATAAATTTAAGGGACAAAACTTTCTTTTAAATTTTAAGTAGTTTTGATATTAATTTAATTTTATTTATTAATTATATTTTATTTAAATTTGAATCATTGAATCATTGGTGGCATTTTTAAGCCATGCAAAAAATTTGGCTCTGCTTTTTTTGTCCCCAAATTTTGTTTAAACCGATTTAAGTCCGTGTTGAAATAATTTGAGAATTAAAGATTAAGGAATCTTTAAAATGCTATCAAATTTTTAAGCAAACATTTAAAACTTAAGAGATGATAAAAGCCTTCTTCGGCTCACCTTATTTGCCCGCCCAAACTATCAGAAGCCAAGAGCAGAAAATGCTGAACACCCCAAAATTGCGAAACGTGTGGCCACATCGACTGGCAGGATTAGTGGGTCCACCCAACCCAAACCCAGCCAAGGCCCCATTTGGGCTCCTCCAGCTCACCAATCAAATGAAGATTTCAATGCGAAAGTCAAACATACTTTAAGCCCGAAGCCTCTGTTGACCCTCTTTGGACTCTTGGCGTGCTTGGCCGGGACGGGTTGGCCGGGTTGATTCACTTAAAAGTCCATTAATGGGCATTAAGTTTGAGTTGACAATGCCAGAGTTTTAAGCGCATTACGACCCACAAGCTAATTGAAAAACTTCTATAAGCGAATGATGAATGTGATGAAGATTCTTTTGCTCTTTTTATATTCTCAAGTGCAGCCAGTTCGATTGGGCATTGTGTGATAGGCTTTCATAATTTTGACAGCCCGTGGAGAGAGAGAACAATGTTATTGGCGATTCTTCATGGGGCCGCGACAGCCAACACCAAAAAATGACAATTCCAATGGCTCGGAATAGTGGACCAGGACCGAGGAGGTTTTGGCCGGCCCACTAGCTTTGTTTACCGTTGTATCGGTGGATTCTGGGCCGTTTCGGCTTTGAATTTACAGTTTGGCTGGGAATAAAACGCACGACTGGACGGCCCTCGACAACCTCGCGTCGCGTTGTCTGCAAAACAAAAATGACAATGGCAGGCAACAAATTTTTGCAATTCCCAACAGCACTTCAACTTCCGGCTGCCATTTTTTTTCAGCTCTGCGTTCCCGTCTGTCGACGGCGCACAGGCCAAAAACTGAAGGGCCTAGGAAACCTCCTGCCCAGCCAGCGGGTCTGGCCAACGGGGTATTGAAAATGTGACTCTATTTGGCGGTGAGCGGACCGGAGTGTGTGTGTGGGTAAAAAAGCAGCAATTGCAACATTTTAGATTTAGTTTTTTGGGGTAAACCATAAAACCAGAGACCCCACAGTTGTCCCAAAGGGCAGCCAACGTTGCGCATTTAAATCAGACGGGCAGCCGCTCGGCCAGTCGGTCATGTGGCAAATTCAACATGCAATCGAATGCAATCTGATGGGAAACGAGGACCTGATTGACAAAATGCGGGTACACCTGTCTAGACGAGTGTGTGAGTGTGTGTGTGTGGGACCGGCTAATAATTGAGAGTGCCGATTAGGTAAAATTTGTCAGCCTTTGCAGAACCGAAGACGGTCGGCCGCCGGTCAGCAATCTCAATTGAAAGGCTTTAGACTCGCAACTGGAGCCATCAATCAAATTGGTATAAGCAGTCCAAAAGGACTAATGAAATTGGCAGACGAATCCCAAGCGCCACAGGACAATGAACGTGGCCCATACAATAATATATCAATAGCAGGATATGATCCTAAAGTGGGTTGCTTGACTTTTAACCAAATTACCGGGCAACACGCAACTGTCAGTGGACCGAGAGAAATTACCACAAGCACGGCAAGGGGCCCAGTGGTTTCGCCCCGCTGATGATAGTTTAATTAAATAATTCCTTGAAATAATCCCATGGGGATTTTAAAGTTCGTAGATGTCTGAGGTGTGTAAGTGTGCGTGGCAATTCTTGTTGTATTAAAATTACCGTTTTTATTGCAAATAATTTTCGAGTTTGTTTTATTCGGTTTTTGCAGTTCAACGCCCACAATTAGTTCCACTTAAATAAATCAAAAGAAATCGTTGTAAATATTTACGCGCACCCATACACACACACACACAATCGCACACTCGCACATTCTAGCAAAATTGCAATTGTGCAATGGGAAATATTTTACAATAAGTTGTGCATAAATAAATTTGCACGCTTGATGATTTTTGCAAAAACCACATTTGTTTTTACCTCATTGCCGCCCTAGTGAGTGACTGGGCATGTGTGTGTGTCCAATTCCATAAAATATTTATTTATATTTATTGTGATGTGCGTTAAATTTGCACATGTCAGGCCACAAATTAAAAAATCTCTGGGTTACGCTTAGCTCCATTTTCTATCCGCATAAACCAGACAAGCAGATTCCCAGACACAATAATCCCTGAAGATTTTTAAAGGACCGATTCAAATGAATAAGTTCTAGGGATGACTTGTGCACGGATTAAAAAAAAATTTTCCAAGGGACAATTTCAATTTGAATGCATATTATAGAAATTGCAAGATGTCTATTCTTGAATTGTCGAAAAATTACACGATTCCTAATTTCCAAATGTTATCAAAAAATCTTTTTAATCTGTTTCTAGACCCAAAAATATAATCAGTATAATCAACGTTCCTATACGACAATCGTTCCGCAATCAACAAGAGCATAAAATTTATGTCTAGCTGGAAAACAGAAATGAATTAAGTGCGAGAAAGTTTAGCCGCCATAAAACAAAAGCCCTGCCCGTCTAGACGAATTTGTTGTCTATGATTTATCCGAGAGTTCGGGAATAGCAATTATCACCCCGAGATCTGCAGCTATTTGAAACTAGAAAGCTGCCAGCGGCATCAGCATTCAGCCAAAGGATGTTCCTTTCGAGTGGCAAGCTGCCAAAAGTCCTCATTGAGCAAAAGAAAGGCTTTGTTTTTGGTGTGTGCGCGTTTGTGTGTGTGGGGATGGAAGTTTTTGTGTTTATGGGCGCCATGTCTAATTAACACATGCTGCCATATTTTCAGCTAATCCTTCCCTCAAGCAACGCAAATTACAATTTAAAAATAATTACGAAAATGTCTGCAGCGAAATTGCTTGCAGGCAGGACGGGACGAGGCCGACGACAACGGCGAGCACAAGGACGAAAATGGGCGCTCCTCCGAGCAGTTGCAGCAATTTCTGAAGGCGCTAAATGTTAATGAACATTACAAAAAACAATTGCAAGTAATTATAATTTGAATGATAATAGCGAAACTTCTTAATTCCCGACACGGCAATTTTTATTCGCCACCAGGAGATTCCTTCTCCACTCCCATTTCGCTTTCCATTCTCTTTTACGCTTCTCGTTTACACCAAAGACAATTGAGAGCAACGTGAAAATGCATACACAGAATATAAAAGAAAAAACAAAATAGAAAAGACCAACGGGTTGGCTGGATATTATTTTCACCAGAATACAAAACGAAACGAGGTCCTCGTTGTAATTACATTTTTTTTGTATAAATGGAAACCTCAACAAAAATGCCATGCAGACCAGCCCGAGAACAAAGGCCAAGGGAGGGGCTCTCCGGATGGGTAAATATTAAAAAAGCATGTCAACATTCTTGGACAAAAGAGCTAACTGGACAAGACAGAGCAGAAAAAAAGCGGCAACCCTGGTGAGATTACAGTCGTTTGATAGCAGCAATTCTACGAAAATTGAGCAATGCAATGAAAGATTAAATAGAATAAATGCCTTTGACTACAAATGAAAGAAAACTGGTCAGTTGCCCAGGTAACGCGGTATTAAATTTGTCCTACAAATTTTTATAGTTCTGGCTATCAAAGGAAAATTGGCAATTAAAAATTTCAGAGAATGCGCAGTGAAAAATCTAACAAATATGTAAGATGGGAAATGGAAATGGAAACTCAAATTAAATTTAAATACAATTGAACACTTTTGGGAATTATAATCCAACAAAATCTTCGTATGCCTTGATCCTAAATCAGACTTAATTTAATTTTGATCCATTAACTTTTCTACCCACGACTCAATCCAAAAAATTATAATTCAGCACGATCTTTACCCTCCCTGTGAAGAGTATCTGGTCTAGTCTTTTTGTGCCTTTGATTCCGCCTTTTTAATTGCAATGTCCTTTGGCAAATTCTACTCCTTTTTTCCGTTTGGCATTACTGGTGATTTTTTTTTTTAGCAATCTAGCCACGTTCCAGGCCAGGCCTTTCCGGTGGCAAATGATGGCTCCCTCCGCCCGTTCAAATATTTCGCAGCCTCATGAAAATTAATTCTAATTTGTAGTTAGCCGAAAAGGAACTACCCGCAACTGAACGTGAGACGGCTGCCAGCCTCCTGCGACTTTGAACACTTTGCAGCTAATTATTCAGCTGAAAGGAGAAAGGCCGAGAGCAAGACAGAGCCGAGCAGACGGCAAGGAAAAAATGTAGAAATATTGGGCGGCATGTGGGGGCGGCCCATAGAGTATTCAGGGCGAAAAATCAAACAACGAAATTGCTACTTGCAATTTCTCGTCACGTTCAAAACTTAATTAGTACATCAGGCCATCATCAGCGAGCCTGGCGACTGCCGAGACGACGGCAGTGCTCCTGCCGCCAGTCGCTGACGAGGCGATGGCGGTGGCTGTCATAAGAACGTCAGGCTTCTTAATTAGTTCTTTGTTATCATAACTTGCCTGGCTGCTATTACCCGGCCAAGAATCAAGTCTATTAGGGTGATGGTGGGTAGGTTGGTTCATTAGCTCAAGTCTCAGTCGAGCCGTCCCATCAGCTGCTGGTTGTCAATAACCCGCCATTTGCCGCCATCCGCTTTGTCGGGTGTAATCGGTTGTGAATTTTCTAGCGAGATCAAGTTGAAATCTAAAGATTTGGATGCGCTTCCATTATCAACGGATTTCCACTGGCAAACAAGTAAGCAAGGAACTTTATGTAGCGAGAGGATTTTCATACACACACCACACACACAAACAATTGGCATGCCACACACGTAGCAGATTTCCGCACGAATTCGCAAAGCAACTTGTGATCCCTTTGACTCGGCGACAGCGACATGTTTTCTCATGTTATTTTCCCTTTGATGTTTACAAATTACACCAAAAGTTGGCAAACAAATTTTCTTATTCACTTTCTGTGTGTTGGAAACCTGATGCCGGAAAAGCCAACTCCTCTGCCGCTCTATCGGCAATCAAATCGGACAAAAGTCCTCTCTGCCATGAAAGACACAGAATTTTTTTTTTTGTGAAAATCCCATTTACAATCGCATTCTTGACCCCTCCAAACGGAGGGGCAATGCACAAAACTTTCAGTGGATGGACCATGAAATGCCAAATCGATTTCGCAATTGAAATTTGCGGCCAGGTGAAGGCAAAGGCAACGGCAACGGCAACGCCAAACAATCAATTGTCGGGCTTCTAGGCCTCAATTGCAGGGTCGGCTTGTGCGACCCGCTCAACCAAAAGGCTTACCCATTCCCACCCCTCCTTTCACAATAGTTGGGATCCCTCTTTCATCTCTGCTGTGTAAACTACAGAAAAAAAAACGAAGAAGAACTTTTCAAATTTCTCCAATTATATTTTTACGCTGTAAAAAACTTTTCTCTGCGAGAGAGGAACCCCTTCAGTATGCTGATCTGCCCGACGATATACGCCCTCCCGAATGTATGTGTGTGTGGATATATAAAGAGATATATTTACTTCTCAACAACTAGGCATGCTGAGCTTCTCTGTCCGGGGGCTTGAATGGGTGTGTGTGTGTTGGGTTTGTGTACATATAAAGTTTTTGTGCACATGCCATTTGTGTAAACAACAACGATAAAAACATCTTGAAGTCTGAAGATGAGTAAACTTTTTTTGTTCACTCATTCATAAGTTTTTAATTAAATTGCCGTCACAAAAATTTTGCGCACAAACGGAGACACAAAAGTGGCGGTAACCGGCCTTTATTAGCTTCTCTATCCGACTTCAAATACGCTGCTTCGAAAAGGGTTTTTAATTGGGCAAAAGTGCCTCCCAAATGT
>JBAMCP010000073.1:77461-109295 GCA_037075105.1 Lissocephala sabroskyi | reverse complement strand
CCTCTCCCTGCCCCTTTACTTGGCACTCAATCGATTGAAATTCTAAGCATTTCGCTGGTTTTTGTGTGTGTTTGGCGGCTGCCAGCAACCCAAAAATACACATCCAATATATTTTTCAATTAACATTGGAACAATGGAGGTGTGTGTGTGTGTGTGGTAATTAGGGCGCACACTCACACACACAAGCGATTTGACCGGTGCCCTGGGCGATTTCTCGATCGTTGCCCGGCGCTTCTGCTTTTTTTTCGGCCAACTCTTTGCGGTGTTTGCTGTGCGCGGGGGGCGTGGCCGCTACTGGGCGTAGCCGGCCACTCGCATGTCCATTAGCGGGTGTTGAAGTGCCCCGAGAAAATTAATTAAGTATTTGGCTTACATCTGTTGGTCCCCCCACCCCCAAAAAAAAAATCCCAAGGGAGGGCCACGGGCCCAGGGCCGCCAGCATGCTGCGGCGCCCGATGACACATAATGACGAGATCCGATTTACGCTGGCATAATATATAAAATGCAGCGAAATCATTAAAATGTCTAATGCTGTGAAGGATTTTCTCAATTATGCGGGCAAACTGTCAGCCCAAATAAGAACAAATAGCGAATTAATATTCCATCAGCCGCAGCCAACGCAGAACTGCAGCGCCTCCCCCACCCCTCGTCAAATAACCTCTGCCAAAAGGGTAGCAAATCTACTGCTTTGAATTTGCCAATGTATGAAATATGGAACTTACCAGTTCCCGTAAATATGAGCTTCTCTAGCTTGCCATAATATTTAACATAATATCAGCTATATTTCTTATTTGAATTAATATACACAATTATTAATTATATTTTAACCGTATTTAGTTTAGTTTAAATTTTCCAGGGTTGTCCTTACAAACTAGTTCCGAATTCCGTTCCGAACGCCAACTGCCTGGTCACACTGAAAATAATTCACACTAAAAAGTAAACAAATCCACTGCATCCACATCTTATATAAAAACCATAGCCAGGGCTGCATTTATTAAATCATTGAAACGAAGAAAGTTATCGAAATGCATCTCTAAGAATTTTGAATTCATTCCTCAAGAGTAACTTCAGCCCTGGATTCTGAAACATAATTGTTTTATTGCCTGCCTACAATTTTAAATAAGTACGCAACAATTGATTTTTTGAGTCATGTTATAAAAAAAACAGCCCAATCCGAGCAGCTTGCATTCCCAAAGCCCGCAATACGGCCAAGTCGGCGAAATTCTCTCTGATGTGGCAACTCCCAGCTAATATGGCGTACGATAATTTCTTGACTTTTTTAGTTTTCTTGTAATTACAAACACCCAAATATTCTGACAACTGCCTAGGCTTGAGATATAATTTTTGTGGAGCTGTAAAGTGTTGTATTGTTGCAAAAGTCTAAAATAAATTCAAATTAAGAGTTGAAAGGCCGGCAAAAATATGGCAGCATAGGCCAACTTGTTCATCAACCCTGGGCCAGTTTGCGAGCCAGGGATGGCAAGCTATCGTTGCTTCCTGCCCATATTATTTCTTGTGACTCCGACGGATATCGCTGCTGAAAATTGATTAAATTTGCTATAAATTCAAAACGGTAAAACGCGCAAATATTAAGAAACTCTCCCTCATAGATTTCTTTACAAACATAACATATTTCCCAAACTGAACGCAACATTTAAATAACATTTTTTTGCACCACAAAATGGGCAAGAAATAGAAAAATTTTCCCCTCGTTTGCGCTGCCTGACCGACCGACCGACCGACCAGCCTGCTTCGACTTTGGCGTGTGTGCGTTCCTCTCGTCCTATAGCCCTCTCGCTCGCACTTACTTCGGCGCCGCGTTGCTGGCTCAGTGGCTGCCTCGTTGTTATCTCGCTTTGTCGCGACGACGGTCGGTGTAAAAATGTGTAAAGCGATTTTAGTGTGCTCGCTCGGGCGAAGTCGAAGAAGCTGCTCGAAAAAAACTTTTTTTTTTAAGCTAAAATATGCCTGCAACTAGTAAGAAATAATTTAAAAAAAACACCACCTCAAATGCAGCATCTCAGCGAGCTCGTGCTGCATTCAAATGCGGTTATATAAAACGACGGAGCACGCCGCTGGCCCTGCCTGCAACGAGTCCTAATTGCGCATCGATTGCGACTACAAAAGTGCAAAAATTTTTTTCTTCATTCTCCTTCGAATGAGTCAAAAAAGAAAATTTAAATATTTCCCCTTTGGCTAAAATGCAAGTGTGTGTGTGCGAGAGGGAGAACGAGTGTGTGTGTAAAACATTAAGTAAAAATTTAAAGGCAAAACGTGAATTGGTGAAGGAAAAAGAAGAAAAAAAAGAACGAAAAATTAATACGAGCGCACGAAAAGCGAATGAGTGTGCAATGAAAGAAGTGAAAGAATGTACAGCGTTGCCACATCGCTTCAATATGCGCTGACCCGTGTGTGTGTGTGAGTTGCCATTGCCGCCGCGCCTTGCGACACCGCCGCGCGTCTCCGTCGCTTCACCGAATTTACGGCGTGCGTGTAGTTTTTCCGTCGCATATATATATCGATATATATATATATTCCAACCGATTCCTAGCAAAATCTGAAAATCGATATATGGTCACCCACACACGCACGCGTTTTTCTCACTCACCCACACGCACGTCTCGTGGTGCCGCGCGTACATGTGCATTTCGTGTCCGCGTGTGTGTGTGAAAGTGCGGGCGCGTCGGTGTGTGTGCGTGCAGCTGTGTTGGCGTTTTAAAGATTTTTCCCCTTCTTTTTCGGGTCAGATTTACTAATTTTTCCTTTTCATTCTTGTTGTCTTCCTTTTTCTTCATTTCCAAAGGACGCGTAAATTGAGAGAGAAAAGAGAGAATTTCAAGCAAAATACCGAACAAAGAGTAAAATGAATAATGATGCGAAACTTAATAATGAACGCGATGACTTGAATGTGCGATCAGCAATTGTGAATAAAAAACCAACAACAAAAGCCCCAACAACCCTCCCAACCGCCGCAGCAACAACTTTGCCACCAACAACAGCAAAGGTCACCAGCAGCAGCAACAACAACAACGCCAGTAAAAGTGTAACCGCCTCGCCCAGCGGTTCGCGTCTCGCTGCCGCCCGCCAATCGTTGGCCGCCCTCATTGCCGGTGGCAAGAAGGCCGAAAAGGATGTGGCCAGTGTCCTTGGCCTAACAGCAGCAGCAACTTTAGGATCAGCGCCGCCAGCAACCACCGGCAACGCCGACGTTGTGGCTGAGTTGTGTCAGCTCAAGAAGACCACCAGCGCCGCCAGCAGGCTGAAAGTCAGCAACGTCAGCACCACCAGCAGCAACAACAACAACGTTAGCAGCACTGCCAGCAACAACAACAACACCAACAACAATCGCAGCAAAATGTCGAAAACGGCTGCCCCGAAGTCGGCTAACAGCGAAGCCACCGCCGCCGCCTTTGTGACCGCTGGCACCACCACAGCCTCCACCGCCAGCAGCAGCAGCAGCAGCACGCCCGTTTCGTATTCACCACCTGCAGAAGCAGCGGTAGCCGCCACCGCCACCGCCACCACGACCACCACCACCACCGCCACGGCCAATTCCACGGAAGTGGCAGCGGCCGCAGCCGCCGCCCTGGCCGCCGGTGGCAGTGGCACGAGCGGATCAGGCGCTAATCTTTTACCTTCAAAAACTGCCAAGTATCGAGCCTACGTTGCCTACAAGCGCCACGTGGCCATGCAGCAGCAGCAGCAGCAGCAAAGCTCCAGCAGCCCCGCCGCCGCCGCAGCAGCAGCAGCTAAAGGAGCAGCCACTGCCACCGCCAACGTCAATGCCAATGCCTCTGGCAGCAGCAAGGATCCATCTGCGCATTTAAAATTCGCAGCCACCACCTTGCTGATGGGGGCAGCGGCTGCCGCTGTCGATGGTAGCAGCAACGCCGGCAGCGCTGCCGCCTCCGCCGTGGGCTCTGGGGCCAGCGACTCGATGGCCCAGGCCCAGGCCCAGGCCGCCGTTGTGGCCTCGGCAGCGGCTGTGCTCAAGCAGAAGCTGCAGAACGCTGCCCATCGGTCCGCCTCGTCGTCGTCGTCGTCGAACTCCTCGTCCTTGTCGTCGTCGGTGGGCATTGTGAATGCGATTTCCACTGCCCTCAACATCATTACCACGGACACCGACACCGATACGGAGTTCTATCCGCAGCCTGTGACTACCGATCTGTCCGAGTCGGACGAGGATCCCGTGTCCGAGGTGAGTTGGAGTTTTCTTTATTTTTTGTCATCCAAGCAATCAGTCCACCCACCAATCGAATTTCCCTTTCATTGTCCCCCTTCCCCACTCCAGTCCAGGGCAGCAGGTACAGTCCAGGGTTGCCGAGTGTGCTAGCCCAGCCCTGGCTTAAATTTCATTGCGGGGATCGAATTCCCTGCTGAGTTAGCCAGAATCATGAGCTGGCAACTCTGGCGCGCCGTCAGCCCACTGAATCAGCTGTTTATCGCCGCCGACAACTGTTTTCTATTACTTGCTCGATTTGCTCGAAAGACACGTTGCTTTTGCTGATAAGCAGCGAGAACGTTGCGATCGCAGGGGTGGGGTGAATTTCAATTAAAATAATCACAGCTGCTTTTTCTGAGTCTGGAAAGGTGTTTTTTTTTAGTACTTCATTGTGCAAGGCAAGGGGATTTATTGTTTCCGCAGATGTTCTTTTTCCCTTTCATTTACTCGACTTGCCTGCTCTTTGTCAATTGACCTCAGACTTGTGGGAGGAATTAAATTGACTGCTAAATTTGACTGTCGTCACAAACTGACCGGAGGGCGCCCCCGGGGCTGCACTGCGAACTCACACACACACACGCGCGCGTCGATCCACACGCACACAAGCAGACAAAGAGGGGCCTGCAAATGGCTTTGTGCAAGTCTGGCAACCTCAGACGTCATCAACGTCGCCAACGGCTCTGCCGTGGTCGCCGCTGCTGCTGCTGTTGTTGTTGTTGTGCAGTGAAATCGTGTGCAAAGAGCAAAGCACAAAACGAACAAAAAGCAGAGGAAGAGAGCGAAAAATTCACACATCCCCAACCCACAATAAAAAAAATCGTGGTAGCTGCGGACACAACAACAACGGCCACGGCGGGTGTAATGAACTTTATAATTAATAACTGAAATATTCATAATGTCAATTTTGGGCAGAATTTTCTACCCACACACACAACATAATTTTATGCTCGGTTTTCTTTCTTTTTGGTTATTTTTTTTTTTTGCAAAAATAACACACACGCACACACGAGCAGAGACACACAGACAGACATCCGCCCGTAACGAGAACAAACGAACGGCGACCCACGAACTTGCGAGAAGAAACTGAGAGACCGCAAAAGAGCGAGTGAGAGGACAATAGCGACGAGTGACAGAATTTTGCGCGGGGGGCGAAGGGGCCAAGCCAGCCGTTTTGCTTGCTTCCCCTTCTTCTTGCCTATTCTTTAGTTTTTTTTTTTTTTTGATTACCATGTGTTTTTCGTTTTTCCCTCTTCCCGTCTGCGCCGGCGGCCGCCCTGCCTCTCGAATTCTATTAAAGGTTAAGTGCGTGAAAAGCGCTCGCCCCGCTGCCACCGCCGCCCGGCCGAACTGCAGTTGCCGAAACTTGCGAAAGGCGTGGGCGTAACGCACACACACACGTGCACGGCTATGCGTGTGTGTGTGCGTGCGTGCAATTTAAAAATCGATGTGTGTTCTGTGGGGAGCGCGCGTGTTTCGGGCACTTCAAAAAAATGACTCATGCAACTTCGATTCAGAAAATTGAAACAACAAAAATAAGGGAGCTTCGTATAAAAAGCCCAGCGAGCCAGAAAAAGAAATTGAGAAAATTAAAAAAAAGCCAAAACGAATGAATGGAAAGCAAAAAGCAAATAGAGCAATAATAAGTGTTGTTGTTGTTGTTGGCCGAGCAGCGGTTTCGCTGCCGGGGTTGCCACCCCAACCCAGCCCTGTCATGTGTTCGCAGTGCGCGACAGTCTGGCAACTCTTCTGGCCGAAGGTGCATTTGAAATTTGAGTTTTTTATTTTAATATATAAATTTGTGCAAATCGAAGCAGCCTTTCGATTTATCATCAAATTCATCTCGCCTGTCACACCTACGAGCAAGCGAACACACACCACTTAACCCACAGACACAGTTGTAGAAAATTGTAAGTGAAAATTGAGCGTTTCCCTTTTTTCGGCCCCGGAGTACACTTTGTGTTTGTTATCATATAAATGTAATATATATATCAATATATATATATATACCATAAATACATAAATTCACTCATATATCCCTGAGTTTACCGTTGTTTTTGCGCCCACACACACACCCACACCCCCCGCCCGATATGGCGCATTTGCCGTTAATCGAACGCCTCCTGCGTACGGTAATCAAGGAGCTCAAGCGCTGCACTCTGGCCACCCTGGACTTTTGCCTCAGGACCGTCGTAAAAGTACTAAAATTTGTGTATATTTTTCTTTAGCAAACAACCGAAAAACTTATGCACACACACACACACACACGCACACCACCGCTTGATCATTTAAATTTTTTCGTTGATTGTGTTCTTTTTTTTTTGTTCTTTCATTTTCTCTTTTATTTTTTGTAGATCCTATTGGCATTCTTGTATTTAAGGCCAGATCTGTTGGTAAGTTTCGCGTCATACAAAACAAAATAAAAAAATCAGAAAACTGAAATGCCTTCAACTAAAAAATCATCCAAAACTCTCAACTCGACTCAGCAATAAATCAAAATCGAGAAATATAACTACAAAATTTAACAAATTTTCTAAAAAAAAAAAAGAATCTCTCGCAATGAATACGCTGAATTTCGCCGTCGGCGCAGGACTCCCAGTCCGCATCCTTCTAGTTGAGTAGCGTTGAGTGTGAATAACACAAAAGAAAATTAATAACCAACCGCCTCTGAACGCTTGCTGGCCTTAGACAACAAGAATTGCTCTCTTTGTCCTTCCTTCCTAGTCCTGCTGCACCGCCTAACTCTCATTTTCTCTCGCTGTGTCATTTCTTTCGCTTTGTGTTGGTTTTGGAAAACTTTGCTTAATGGTTTTTTTGTTTCTTGCAGGATGATATTCCCGAGTCTGATCCTGAGAGCAGCCCGCATGAAGACGAAGTGCGCGAGGACGAAGACGAGACCGTGGAAGAGTCCGAGGAGTCCGAAGAGTCCGAGGCCGAAGAGGAAGACCAAGGTAAGAAAATAGAAATCTTTAAATTAAAGAAGCTTTGCTAAGTTTTGTTTCCTTACAGAGGATGTGCTGCAGGACAACGACGCGGACGACGAAGAGATCGACGACGAGGACGAGGACGAGGTCCTCAAGTACCCCGACACCGGCAACTTCCTGCTCGACCCCAGCCCCAAGCGCCCCGCCAACCTCAACACCCTCCTAGATGCGGACAAGCCGCCGGTCCTTCGCCATGCCACCCATGCCATCGACGAGACCAAACAGGCGCTTACCAAAATGCGCTGCGCCAACAGTCCCAGGGACAAAAAGTAAACCAGCTTTCGCTCTCTCTATAGACTCCTTTTAATCCTGTAAATGATTTACCCTAGCAATGGATTCTCACGCTCGTTGGTGGCTGCGTGCACGGACAACGATGTGAACACGGTGAAGCGTCTGCTGTGCAAGGGCAACGTGAACCTGAACGATGCGGCCGCCTCGACCGACGACGGCGAGTCCTTGTTGTCGATGGCCTGCTCCGCCGGCTACTACGAGCTGGCTCAGGTGTGTGTGTGTGCCTGTGTGTGTGTGTGTGGGCGCCAAACTCCTTTTTGTTAACTTTTTATTGATTGTTTGGTTGTCCTTTGTTTGGCAGGTTTTGTTGGCCATGTCGGCCGCCCAAGTCGAGGACAAAGGGCAGAAGGACTCCACGCCGCTCATGGAGGCCGCCTCGGCCGGCCACCTGGACATTGTGAAGCTCCTGCTCAGCCACAATGCCGACGTGAACGCCCACTGCGCCACCGGCAACACCCCGCTGATGTTCGCCTGCGCCGGCGGCCACGTGGAGGTGGTCAAGGTCCTGCTCAAGCACGGCGCCAATGTCGAGGAGCAGAACGAAAACGGCCACACTCCCCTCATGGAGGCAGCCTCCGCCGGCCACGTCGAAGTGGCCAAGGTAAGCCGAATCCTGCGATCCTCACCCGTCTCCTCTCAAATGATTAGAAACCGAGATTTGAAAAGTTAGCCCAGCCGCCCGGGCCACGAGTTACTGGGGCCCGGCCAGCTGCCCGTGATTACGTTTGATCTTATCTGATGTCCTTGTCCCCCTCCCCCTCGAAGTTTCTCTTGCACACCCTTTAATTCACCTGAATCCCTGCAGGTCCTGCTGGAGCATGGGGCCGGGATCAACACGCATTCGAACGAGTTCAAGGAAAGCGCCTTGACCTTGGCCTGCTACAAGGGCCACCTGGACATGGTGCGCTTTTTGCTGCAGGCCGGCGCCGACCAGGAGCACAAGACCGACGAAATGCACACCGCCCTCATGGAGGCCTCGATGGACGGCCATGTGGAGGTGGCCCGCCTGCTGCTCGACTCTGGGGCCCAGGTCAACATGCCCACAGACTCCTTCGAGTCCCCGCTGACCCTGGCGGCCTGCGGCGGCCACGTCGAGCTGGCCACCCTGCTGATCGAGCGCGGCGCCAACATCGAGGAAGTCAACGACGAAGGCTACACGCCCCTCATGGAGGCCGCCCGCGAGGGCCACGAGGAAATGGTGGCCCTGCTGCTCAGCAAAGGAGCCAACATCAATGCCACCACCGAGGAGACCCAGGAAACCGCCCTCACCCTGGCCTGCTGCGGCGGCTTCAGCGAAGTCACCGGCTTCCTGATCAAAGAAGGCGCCAACCTTGAACTCGGAGCCTCCACGCCCCTCATGGAAGCCTCCCAGGAAGGCCACACCGACCTCGTCCGCTACCTACTGCAGAACAAGGCCAATGTCCATGCCGAGACCCAGACCGGCGACACGGCGCTCACGCATGCCTGCGAGAATGGCCACACCGATGCGGCCGGCGTGCTGCTGTCCTTTGGGGCCGAGCTGGAGCACGAGTCTGAGGGCGGACGCACGCCCTTGATGAAGGCCTGCCGCGCCGGCCATCTGTGCACGGTGAAGTATCTGATCCAGAAGGGAGCGAATGTGAACAAGCAGACGACCAGCAACGACCACACGCCGCTCTCGCTGGCCTGCGCCGGCGGCCACCAGTCGGTGGTGGAGCTGCTGCTCAAGAACAACGCCGACCCATTCCACAAGCTCAAGGACAACAGCACCATGCTCATCGAGGCCTCCAAGGGCGGCCACACCCGCGTGGTGGAGCTGCTCTTTCGCTACCCGAACATCACGCCCACGGAAATGGCAGCAGCAGCCGCGGCCGCCAGCGCCGTGGCCACCGGCAGTCCTGTGCCCGCCAATGCCCCCGTGGGCAGCGTGCCCGCCGGCTCGGCCAATGGCCAGCTGCGCCTGATCAACACCCAGCAGAAGATGCTCCAGCAGCAGCTCCAGCAACAGCTCCAGCAGCTGAACGCCCCGCCCGGCCTGCACGAGCTGTCCGAGGCCGCGCGCCAGTCCAACCAGCAGCTGTTCCACCAGCAGCAGTTCGCCGGCAATGCCGGCTCGAATATTGTGGCCCTGGGCTCGGGCGAATTCCTGGATCCCGGCGAGCTCCAATTGAACGGAGCCGCGGCCGTGGGCCCGCCCGGCAGCGAGTCCATTGTGGGCCCCGAGGAGTATGCGGCCGGCGTGGGCGGCATTGACCTGACCACGCTGGGGGCCCAGCAGCAGGAGGGCTTGATAGCCAAGTCGCGGCTGTTCCATTTGCAGCCGGGATTCGAGCAGCAGCAGCAGCAGCCGCTGGGGCCCTGCAAGCACTTTGACTTGGACATGGAGCACATCAACTCGCTGACGCCGCCGCAGAAGGCGCCGCCTGCCCCGCCGGTCTTCCTGGAAGTGCAGCAGCCGCAGCAGCAGGCGCAGGCCAAGCTGAAGCATGCGAGCGCCGGCGTGCGCAAGACCCGCCAGCTGCCCCTAGAGGGCGAGGAAGTGCGCAGCCAGCCGCTGGGCGAAGACGGCAGCGCAGCGCGATTCATGCCACGCCTGGACTTCAATCCAACCAACGAAGCGCCCGAGGGCAAGGGTAAGTGAGAGAGGAAGTCGGTGAAAGATTGGTAGATAATTTGTTGTGATTTTTAGGAGAGCCGCCGGCTGCCTTGGCCCCGCCCAGGACCACCACCACCATCACCCACTCGTCGGAGGTGCTGCAGAGCACGGCCATCAGCGACCGGCCCAAGGTGAAGGCCTCGAACAAGAACAACCGCAAGCAGGCGGCCGCCTTGGCCCAGGCCCGCGCCGAGGCCCAGGAACAGCCGGCAGCCGCCCAGCGCCCTGGCGAGGCTCCACTCCTGCCGCCCACCCACATGGTCTCCTTCTACAACAATTTGGTAAGTCCTTCGAAGGATTTTATTTACATTTTACTGAAGGTTTATTTCTTTTCCCTAGCGCATGCAGAAGAAGCAAATGCACGACCACCAGATGCACCAGGCCCACGTCCAGATGCAGCAGCAGCAGCAGCGCCAGATCCAGCTGGAGCTCCAGCAGCATTACCAACTGCAGCGGGCCCAGCTGGAGGCCTACCACAATTCGCCGGCCTCGCCGCTGTCCTCGCCCACGGGCGCCAGCTGCGCTTCGATGGCCTCGTCCACGGCCGAGGGCTTGGCCTTTGCCGACCCCCAGCAGGAGCAGGCGGAGGCCGAGAAGGACAAGAATGCCATGGTGGACTTCCGTGGCTTTCTGGCGGTCAACGAGCGCGAGCGGAACGAGCAAATGGCCATCAGCTCGATGGCCATGAGCACGCCGCCGAACTTCTTCAAGGACAACTGGCGCATTGGCGTGCAGAACTATTTTGGCGAGCAGCCGAAGTCGCCCAGCCAGACGCCGCCGGAGATGGAGGATCAGCGCTCCGATATGAAGAACCTGGCCACGCTGTGCTCGGCCGCTGCGGTGGCGGCGGCTGTGGCCGCGGCCACGGGCCACGAGGAGCTCAGCACGGACGTCGAGAGCGAGGAGGATGAGCTCATGGAGGGCGATGAGAACAGTCTGCCGCCTGAGCCGCTGGAACTCAGCGAGATTCTGCCCGAGGAGGCCGACGAGGAGGAAGACGACGAAGAGGACGAGGGCGAGGCTGCCGAGGAGGAGGAAGAGGCCGACGAAGAGGAAGAGGCCACCACCATCGAGAAAATAGCCTACGACGAGGAGGGCGAGGCGGATGTGGACTATGTGGACGAAGACGAGGACGAGGAGGACGACGAAGACGGCGAAATGGATGACGACGAGGACGACGAGTTCTTCCTGAATGTCAACGTCGATCAGAACCAAAACGCCGCCGAGTCGGCCGACAACAAAGCCGCTCTCGATGAGAATTTCCTACTCAACGTGGACTTGGCCGCCGGCGATCCCAGCCAGATGCCGAAGAAGAAGAGCTCTGGCGGCCACAAAAAGGACAAAATGTCGCTGTCCGCCGCAGCCACTGGCAAGGCCCGCAAAATCTCCGCCCGGCTGGACAATTTGATTCTATCGAATGTCACTCTGAAACCGGAAATGCTGTCGCAGGCTCTGTGCGACTTCCGCCAGGACCTGACCAACTCCGAGCTGGTCCATGTCCTGCCCCAGATCAGTAAGCTGAAAGCTGCCGTGGCCGCTGCCCAAACCAAAGTTCAGCAGCAGCAGCAACAGCAGCAGAACCCCGAAGCCCAGCAGCAGCAGCCGTCGTCCTCGCAGGATCCCGATGCCGAGCATCAGTGCGGTAAGCAGGACAGAAAATCTAACAAGAGTTTATTTACTGAGAGTCCTTTTGTCCCCCACAGAAGACGACGAGGATGAAGAGGGCGAGGCCTCCGTGGCTGGGGAGCTGTACTCGGGCATCGAGCAGTTCCCGCAGGACGGTGGCGACGGCAGCGGTCAGTACGACATTGCCGTGGAAATGGACGACATTTTCCATGTCCTGCCCCAGCCCACTTCCCTCCAGGTGAGTCAGCCGCCCCACCCCACTCAAGGACTCATTTTAACGACTTATTTTGCCTGCAGGACTTGACCTGCAACTTCAGCTACCCGGAGCTGGCCGAGTTCAGCCTGAATCAAATGTGCAAGGGTCGCTTCTCGGGCAACTGGAACCCCTCGCCCACTTTGGTGGCCGCCGCAGGCGCCAATCCGCCCGTCATGCTGGGCCCCGGCGACGGCCAGCCCGACCCCCAGAACCAGGCGAATCTCGTCCTGCTCGACTATCCCCTGCAGCAGCAGCGCTTTGCCGCCGACCACGACCTGGTAGGCCCACCAATTCTGGGAATCGGCAGTAAAACTAAAAAGGATTCTTTGTTTTTTAAGCATCAGCCAACGGCCGTTTCGGTGTTGCCGTTTTCGCCCGTGGATGCCGTCGCTGCCGTGGCCGCCCACAAGCAGCATTTGCGCCAGCAACAACAACAGCCACCGCAAGGTAACTTTCCGTACAATTTCGAGAGCAGTGAGACGTCGGCCGAGCCCGTTCAGCTGTTGTTTTCGTTGCCGCCTTCACTCACCCAAACGTTAGTTCCAGCGGCCTTGCCCCAGCCCGGCGGCGACCAGGGCGGCGACCAGCCACTGCACCAGCAGCCGCAGCAGCCAGCCCACTTGGACTTCCAGGAGCAGCACAAACAGCAGCATCTCTTCCAGCACCACCACCTCCAGCAGCAGCAGCAGCAACAGCAGCCGCGTCCCACCCAAAACGAGCTGGAGCAGGTGGCCCAGGAGTTGTTGCTGCAGCGGCAGGCGGTGGGCGGGGTGCCCATGCCGCATGGCCAGCTGATCAACCACAGCATGCGGCAGAAGAGCTTCAGCCTGCAGGAGCGGCTGCTTCTCCATCCGCCGCCGCACATGCAGGCGCCCACTTGCCTCCAGCACCAGGTGAGCTTAGCTGGCGTCCTTGGCAAAGATTCCTTTCTAATCCTGGTTGGTTTTTAGGCTTCTACGCAGACCCATGGCTCGGTGGTTGTGCCGCCGCCGGCTGCCCCAGTGCAGTACCGATTCCCCTTGCAGCAGCAACAGCAGCAGCAACAGCAACAACAACAGCAGCAACAACTTCAGCAGCAGCAGCAGAACGAGCTGTCCGTGTGGCCCATGGCAGCGGCCCCGCCCACGGCCACCAACTCCAAGTCCATGCCCGGCGGCATAGCCAAGAAGGCCATCGACAAGCAGTCGCGCAAGGACCGCCGCTGCTCCACCTTCCGCCAGACCCCAGCAGGCAGTCAGGGTGAGTTTAACCCTCCCAAACTTTAAGAAACTTTTCCACTGACTTTTCTGTTGTCCGTCCAGTGAACACAAATCAGCACCAGCAGCCGCAGCCGCAGCAGCAGCCGCAATTGCAGAACCAGTTGGCTGGAGGGGCTACGGCCGCCGCCGCTGGCCCGGACAAGACGATCGAAATCGACTCGGAGACCGAATCCAACCACGACACCGCCCTCACCTTGGCCTGCGCCGGCGGCCACGAGGAGCTCGTCGAGCTGCTCATCAGCCGCGGCGCCAACATCGAGCATCGCGACAAGAAAGGCTTCACCCCCCTCATCCTGGCCGCCACCGCCGGCCACGAGAAAGTCGTCGACATCCTACTCAAGCACAGCGCCGAGCTCGAGGCCCAGTCCGAGCGCACCAAGGACACGCCCCTCTCTCTGGCCTGCTCCGGCGGCCGCTACGAGGTGGTCGAGCTGCTCCTCAGCGTCCAGGCCAACAAGGAGCACCGCAATGTCTCCGACTACACGCCCCTCAGCCTGGCCGCCAGCGGCGGCTACGTCAACATCATCAAGCTGCTGCTGACCAGCGGCGCCGAAATCAACTCCCGCACAGGCAGCAAGCTGGGCATCTCGCCCCTCATGCTGGCCGCCATGAACGGCCACACGGCCGCCGTCAAGCTGCTCCTGGATCAAGGCTCTGATATCAATGCCCAGATCGAGACCAACCGCAACACCGCCCTGACCTTGGCCTGCTTCCAGGGCCGCCACGAGGTGGTCAGCCTGCTGCTCGACCGGCGGGCCAACGTCGAGCACCGCGCCAAGACGGGGCTCACCCCGCTGATGGAGGCAGCCTCCGGCGGTTACATAGAAGTCGGCCGCGTGCTCCTGGACAAAGGAGCCGATGTGAATGCCGCCCCCGTGCCCACCTCGCGGGACACCGCCCTCACCATAGCGGCCGACAAGGGTCACCAGAAATTTGTGGAGCTTCTGCTGTCGCGCGGGGCCTCCGTGGAGGTCAAGAACAAGAAGGGCAACTCGCCGCTTTGGCTGGCTGCCCATGGCGGCCACCTCAGCGTGGTCGAGCTGCTGTACAACCACAATGCGGACATAGACTCGCAGGACAACCGGCGAGTGTCCTGCTTGATGGCAGCCTTCCGCAAAGGCCACACCAAGATCGTCAAGTGGATGGTCCAGTACGTCTCGCAGTTCCCCTCCGACCAGGAGATGATCCGCTTCATTGGCACCATCAGCGACAAGGAGCTGGTGGAGAAATGCTACGACTGCATGAAGATCCTGCGCTCGGCTAAAGAAGCACAGGCCGTCAAGGCCAACAAGAATGCCTCGATTCTCCTGGAAGAGCTCGACTTGGAGCGCACGCGCGAGGAGAGCCGCAAGGCCGCAGCTGCCCGGCGCCGCGAGCGCAAGAAGAAGAAGAAGATGGAGAAAAAGGAGGAGAAGCGTCGCCAGCAGCAGGCCACCAACGGCAGCGGCGGCGGCGACGACCAGCAAGGCGACGATGACGGCGACTCCGACAAGGACGACGACAGCGACAAAGACGACGAGGACGAGGAGCCCCTGCCCGCCCGCGAAGAGGGCGACTCCGGCATTGACCAGGGCTCCTGTTCCAGCGGCGACACCAAGGCCGCCCTGGGCCATCCCGCCCTGCCCCCCGATCCAGTGCAGGCTCCTGGCACCAACAACCAGGGCAAGAAATCCAAGAAGAAGAACAAACCAACCGCCGCCCAGCCTGCCCCAGTCCAGCAGCCGCCCAGCGAGCCGGTGGAGGAAGTGCGCAAGCCGCCAGCTGCTCCACCTGCCGCTCCCATAGCCAGCAAAGTGGCTGCGGCCAAGAAACCGGTGGTTGCCCCGGAGCCTGCCAAGCCAGCCAAGCCCAAGGAGGTGCCCGCGCCCTTGCCAGCCCCGCCAGCCCTCAGCAAGAAAAAGGAGCCAGCCAGCAAGCGCGAAAAGGAGAACCTGGCCCCCAAGGAGGCCGTGCCAGCCGCCCACAAGCCCCAGCCCCAGCCCGCGGCGGGTCCCGTAGCCGCCAAGCTGACCAGCAGCGAATCCGCCACCAACATTGCCCCGGCCCCGGCCCAGGCCCAGCGCAAGCCGCCGCCCAGCCGCCTGGATGAGCTCAAATCCTCGACGGCTCCGGCAGTGCCGCCTGTGAAGCGCAGCGAGGTGGACGGCTGGAAGGAGGTCGTCCGCAAAAGCTCCACCCAGCAGGCCATGGGCGGAGTGTCCTCGACCACCGGCTCGTCGGCCGCAGCAGCCGGCGCCGTGGCCGGCAACCACTCAGCCACCAGCGTGACCAGCAGCAGCCACCACCATGGCCACCACGGCCACCACCACAACGTCTCCTCCAGCAACAGCTCCTCCTCCCTGACCACCGCCCCCGAGATGACCTGCAAGAAGGTCCAGGTCCCGGTGAACGCCATTTCCCGGGTCATCGGCCGGGCCGGCAGCAACATCAACGCCATCCGGGCCACCACCGGCGCCCACATCGAGGTGGAGAAGCAGGGCAAGAACCAGTCCGAGCGCAGCATCACCATCAAAGGCCTGACCGAGGCCACCAAGCAGGCGCACATGCTGATCTTGGCCCTGATCAAGGACCCCGACGTGGACATACTCCAGATGCTGCCCCGCATCAAGGCCGCCCCGGCGCCCAGCGCGCCCATGGCCGTGGGCACCTGGGACAACAAGACGGCTGCCGGGGGGACCGGCCTGCCAGGACACTACTCCTCGGCGGCCTCCACGGCCTCGAATTCGTCCACCTCCTCGGCCAGTTCCATGCCGGCCGCAGGCTTCGGCAAGCCCACCGCCCAGCCGGCCCTCAAGGCAGCCAGCAGCCGCGGGGCCAAGTCTACGACCAGTGCCGCGGCCAAGGCTCTCGGCTCCTCATCCTCGCGCGGCCAGGCCAGCAAGGCCTTCTTCGGGCAATCCCAGTCCGCCCGCAGCTCCACCGCCACCAATGGAGCTTTGCCGGTGGCCAGCAAGACGGTCAAGGAGGCAAAGGCAACGGCGCCCGCAGCGGCCAAGGCTCTGCCAGTGGCCGGAAAAGGATCAGTGATCACGGCCCCCAAGGCCAGCAGCTCTGGCAGTGCCAGCGGCTTTGCGGCCGCCGTGGCCGGAGCCTCGCCCAAGAAACTGGACGGCTCGTCTTCGTCCTCCTCCCGCAGCAGCGGCGTGGTGGCTCCCTTCGGCAGGGGAAAGCCGGTGACCTCTACGGCCGCCGCCTCCCAGCTGGGCAGCAGTGCCAGCGCCTCTGCCGCCGGCAACACATTGGCTGGTCCAATTGGCACCTTCAACCTGGCCGAGGTGGCCGCCTTGAACGCCGCAGCGGCCAAGCCGCGCGCGGTCACGCCCATTGCCCCGCCCAGCAAGCGGGCCGGCTCCCCACCACCAGCCACGCCCGCCCAGCAGCCCCAGCCACCACCACCAGCAGCCCCCCAGCCACAGCCACAGGCTCCCCAGCAGCAGCAACAACAGCAGCAGAATTTGGTGGTCAACACGAACGTCTTGAATGATCTGCTGGCCGCCAGTGCCGACGACAGCTTCAGCGCCCAACTGGCGGCCAAGCTGTCGAACTCGTATTCCCTGTTCAGCGACTACCACCAGTCGCAGTGGGGCAAGCTGGTGGGCGGCGACTCGGGCAGCGCCCAGTTCACCAGCTGCGCCAGCGACGTGCTGCCCCAGGCGGATGCCTCCAAGGCGCCGGGCTACAATCGCAACATACTCAGCTCGCCGGTGGGCAGCTCCAAGGCCTCGTCCAACCACTCGACCTCGCCGCCCGTCGGCAATGCCAGCCAGCATCCCCCCAACAACGGACCCACTGGCGTGCAACTCAACATCATCACCGCCACGCCAGGCAGCGGGGCAGTGGGCAGTGCCCGCTCCCCCGACAATCCCGTGGTGGATCCGACTGCCCAGATCAACGGCGGCTCAGTGGACAGTGCAGCAGCTGCTGCCCATTCGCCGGGCGTGATCAAGCCGCCCACGGCCCCCATACAGCGGCCAGGACCCGTGCCCGCCCCGCTGGATCCAGCCCAGCCGCCGGGTAACTTGATGTTTGGCTCGCTGGGCTCCAATGCCGCCGCTGCCGCAGCCGCTGCCATGATCGACCGCCAGCAGCAGAACCTCCAGCGCCTGCTCTACGAGAAGGTGGGCAACAGCTCCCTGGTGGCCCCCTCGCCGTATATTATGGACCGCAGCATGTTCCACATGAACCCGCGGGTCTATTCAGGAGCCCCCGGCAAGGCCAGCCAGCCCACGTCGGCCGGCAATCCCGCGGCCGCCCAGCAGCAGCAGCAGTCCAGCATCTTCCCGAACACAGTGCCGCCGGTGGGGGCCCGCCAGCCGGGCCGCTGGTATGGCGGCAACTTGGAGTACCCCAACTATTCCGGGCGGGACACGCTGCACATGGAGAACGGCTCGATGGCCGGGATGAGCTCGCCATCTGCCATGTCACCCAACCACGATGACATACGCAAGATGCCGCGCCCCATAGGCACGGAGCGGGCGGCCTCCTGGAAGTACAACAACCTGGCCAATGTGGCGGCCATGGCCCTGAATATGCACGACCCGCTGCCGCCCTGGGCCCATGACCAGAAGGCCCCCCAGCCGCCTGGCCTGCAGCAGGCCCCGCCCCCGCAGCAGCCGCCCCAGCAGCCGCCCAGCCATGCCCAGGCCAACTGGCTCAAGCAGCAGCAGGCGGCCGCCTATCGGCCCTACAACAATGCCTGCGGTCCTTATCCCCAGCAGCCCCACGAGGCCATGAATGTGAGGAGGAGGAGAAGACAGAATCCTTGAGAGATTTTTAAGGTTTGTTGTTTTTTTCAGATGGGAATGGATTACCATGGGATGCAGGCCCCGCCGAATCTCGGGCAGAACCAGCAGCCGCAGCACAACGTCAACCTGATGCCGCCCTCGTATGGATTCCAGCACTACGTGGGCGCCCCGGAGGCCGGCGACCTCAACGCGCACATGCCCGACAAGGTGGAGGTCTGGGATCACCACGACAAGCCAGTGAGTCCTCTCAATCCTTTTTTTAATGCCAGATTCCTTAACTCTTCTTTTGGCCTTCTAGCAACCCTGGAACTACGGCACCAACTGGTCGAATTAGGGGAGCAGGCCCAGCCAAGAAAACGTCACAATCAACGAGCAGTCCGAGCGCCGCCCCCTGGCAGCAGAAAAAGAAAACAGAAAAATATTTACTTTTTTGTTTTTTCTTTTCTTCCCCCCCGCGCACATTTAATTTTGTACAATTTTCTCTTAATTTTTTCGATTTGCTCGGGGCAAATCCTCCCCCCCCCCCACACATGCATATATTATATATATATACAAGATTTAAATCTAAGATCGCGTCCTATGAATGGAAGAACGGAGGCGCCGCCGTTCCAGCAAAGAAAAATAAAGGCAACAAATTCCCCCCGGAGGAACCGGCAACTTCATTGGGGGGCCACCAACACGGACTTTCACACAGAAAGAGAGAGAGAGAGAGAATTCCCGGCCAGGACGAATCCGAAACTTAACTACTTTTTGCGAATTAAATTTCTAAACTAAAAAACAACTCGAAAATTTAACACTCTCAAGTGTTTTTAATTTCTTGTGGCTTCGAGCACCGTTAGAAAACGCGCCCCGCCCCCTCGCCAGTGGGTGGGGGCATTTGATTTTTTTTCCCCACACCCCTCGCCGGTGGCGAAGGACGACATAAAAAAAAATTAACGTAGCTAGTAGAAATTGAAGTCGCTTAAAACTAAACAAAAAAAAATGCATAAAAACTTTTAAGTAAAACCAGAAAATGTGAAAGGACAGCAGGAAAACAGGATAACTTAAGGCGCTTGCTTGCATTCCCCCCACCCCCCAAACTAACGGCACTAATCTAAGCAAATTTACGGAGAAAAAATCAATTTTAAGTTTAAAAAAAAAAAACGTTACTTTTGTATAACGAAAAATCCGATCAACGATCGGGGGTTTTATTTTTTTTTTTTGAATAGCTGAAAGCGATTTTATTTAACTTTTGCCGATCCCACCCCCACCCCCTGGTCACGCCACCCCCCAAGCAGCAGTAAGGAAAACACAAACAGAGAGAGAATCCTTAAGGATTCGGAGAGCCGACGCCTCCGCATTGCAGACAAAACAGCCGAAAAGCAGAAAAACAGAATCGTGTTATCTACATAGAATTATTAATTTAAAATTAAAGAAAAACCCAACAAAAAAAAAGCGGAAATACTGCAGCGAAAAATGCAGAAGAAACAACAAAAAAAAACAAGAAAGGATATAAGTTGAGAGGAAACAGAAAAATGCTACATATAAAAATCATACATACTATATATTATATTATTACTCTTATATTATTACTATTATTGTATTGAAGGAAAATATAAAAAGAGAACATTAAACAGCATAAATAAAAACCAACCAGGCTCCTTTCATTCCTGAGATAATCCTAAGAATCCAATTCTCTGAGAATCTTTGGGTTCCCTATATAAGAGAGAGAGAAAGATCCAACCAATTAAACCTTAACTCTTCCAAGCAGATCCTTTAGTTACTTATTCCTTAACTGGAGCGAGACTACAGAAGTCTCTGGCAATCTTAGAGGACAATTTGGGATCCCAAAAAGAAGTGAATGGATTAAAGATCAAGTTCCCATGCTCTTCCAGGCAATTACTCTATATCTCTCGTAAGCTAAAGGAGATCTTCTTAAGCTAGATCAGAGAAACTATAGAAGCTTCTGTCGATCCAAGACGATAGATTCCTCATAAGTTCGACTTGGGAGTTCCACGATCTCAAAAAGGATAGGCAACGGTTTTCCAAGGTAATTGCATCTTAAGCTGTTGGATTCTTCAGGAGGGAAACTACAAAAGCATCTGGCAATCCAGGAGGGAAGATTCCTTATCAATTCGACTCACGATCTTAAAAGGATCGGCAGGTAATTGCATCTTAAGCTAATGGATCCTTCGGAAGAGAAACTACAGAAGGTTGTGGGTGTCCAAGAGGTCAAATGGGTTCTTCAAAGAAGCTCTTTCCAATTTCTGGTAGGAAGCAGATTCTCATAAAAAGCGAGTAGATTAAAGAGACTTAGAGATCAATAGAGGAAGTCAAAGATTCACAGAATCTAACAGATCTTCAGATTAAAGATCCAGTGAAGCCCTCGCAAAGGAATCCAACAAACCATTCAGGTTCCTAGTAGTCGGATGGATGGAACGAACCACTTTGGAGTTGATGGAGACCTCTAAAGCGATCTCAGAGCCTTCTCCAGGCAGCGGCAGGACGTCGGTTTCTATGAACGTTCGGATATCGGCAAGCGGATTGAGTTTAAGCTGAAGGATCCTTTAGCTAGTTTTTCTTCAGCAGTAGAGAAGCCACAGAAGCTACGCAGAATCCAACATATCTTCAGATTTAAGGATCTGTGAAACCTCCGTAAAGGAATCCAAACATCTTTAACCAAAATATTCAGATGATTGGATCCAAATACTTGAAGTTGGTGGGGAGACTCTGAATCGATCTTAGTGCTCTTTCTTTTGAAGCTGTGGCAGCGACAGCGATGGGGAATTCCTGCTGCTCCTCTCTCTAATCCCTGGACAGTTTACCGGTCACCGATTACAAAGGCGAAGAGTTGCCAGGCAAAAGAAAAAAAACTCCTCTTTATTGGATGGTTCTCGGGGTCTACACGAAAGGCTCGATGGTGAACTCCACCACGGAGCAGGGAGTGGTCAACTCGAAGGCCTGCAGCACTGCAGGATGCAGCACACCGATCCGGCCGATGGTCACATTGTCCAGCAGGATGTTGGCGCAGCGCCCGGGGAAGTAACTGGGATCTGCAAGGAAACACAAAATCGTATAAAATTCCCAGCAACTCGGCCCACTCACCATCAGTGGCCTGCAGCTGGTAGCCTTTCTTGGCGGCTCCCGACTTCCAGGGAACCTCGAGCAGCTGCATCACCCGGTCGAGCAGGCCATGGACCACCTCAAAGCCGGCAGACTTGTTGCAGTTGACGGCACACAAGCGCCGCTCGTTGCGGGCCCCAACCTCGGCGGTCTCGTCGGCCAGAATCACATCGCTGATCTCGAACAGCTTCAAAGGCAGCGGCATCTTCCGGTTGGCCACCAGAGTCTTCAGCAGGCCCGGCAGCAGGGTGGTGCGGGCCACCTGGAACTCCAGGGTCTTGGGGTTGCCTATGTGGACCGCGGGCAGCGATTCGATGGTCTTGTTGAGTTTCTTGCCAATGTCGTCCCGGGAGCAGAGGGTGAAGGTCAGGGCCTCGGTGAAGCCGGCCTGGGCCACCTGCTCGCGCAGCTGCTCGGTGAGCTTGTTGAGGGGGAACTGCTTGGCGATCTGCATGAAGGCCGGCAGGGATTTGCGGATGTTGTTGTAGCCAAAGGCAATGGCTATGTCCTCGTAGATGTCGCAGGGATGGATCACATCGTGGCGGGTGGGCGGGATCTTCACGCGCAAAAGATCGCCGTCCTGGGGGTCCACCCGGGCCTCGAGGTACATGCGGGTGAGCATGTCGGCCAGCTTGGCCGGCGACTCCTGGATGCCAATGTAGGCATTGGCCTTCTTGGCGGACACCTGCTCCTCGCGTACATCCAGCTCGGGGTAGGTGAGCACGGAGCCGTCGGGCTGGACAACATTGCAGGGTTCGATGGAGAACTTCTGCTGGCAGTGCTCGGAGAACAGGCAGACGATCGTGTCCAGGACCACCATGGCCTTGGTGAGGTCGGTGGCCGTGCACTCGATGAAGACGTTGCGGGTCTTGAGCGAGATCTTCGAGTGGTCGCCGTTGATGATGGGCGGCATGGACAGCACCACGCGGTTGGCATCATAAATCACTGGATACACCGGCGAGTCGCGGATGATCGGCAAGTATTGCTTGAGCTGGGCGTGGGTGGAGTAGAAGTCCATCAGCTGGGCGCCGGTCATGGCTTGGGTTTGGTTGAGGGGGGCGAACTTGATGTCCTGCGGGCTGAGGGCCTCGTAGCTGAAGGGGCCTTGGATGGTGTCGAGGTCGTGGGTGCCAATGGCCACCAAAGTGCGCTTGCGGCAGATGTTCTGGTGGAGCTTGTCCTGCAGGTCGATGAAGCTGTTGTAGGACTCCTGGGTGAAGGTGACGTTGCGCAGCACAGCGGCCACGGCATGCGGCCGGATCTGGGCGGTGGAGGGGTCGATCTTCAGGACCTGTCGCTGGGCCGGCTCCACCAGCTCGAACTTGGGCGGCTTCACTCTGAAAAGAGAACAAGTGAATCAGACTTCGATGGGGGACAGCAAGCGGGTTGACTTACTTGCCCTGGAACACCTGCAGGGCGGTCACCAGACCCTCCAAGGACAGCAGATCGTAGCGATTGGCTGGGATGTCGATCCTGTAGATGATTTCCTCGGAGGCATCCACGGCGGCCGCCACATCGCCCTGCTCTTTGGTCAGCATCTGCTTCTCTGTGGTCTGCAAATAGGCAAGCAAATTTAGCCACGAAATGTAACCTCAGGCGGTGGAGACCTACCACTTCGTCCAGCTCCAAGCCGAAGGCAAAGCACAGCTCCTGGAATTCATCGTCAGCTGCAAGAGATAACACCGGTCAGCTTATGCGAGTGGGGGGGGGGGGGAATGGAATGCGGCGTGGCGTGGTGCAGGCGCTTCCACGTGGACAGTTTTATATACTCACTGTACTTTTTGCCAAGGGCATCGAAGAGCAAGTCCCGTTTCACACCAATGGTCGGCATTTTCCTCAACTACGGCACAGATTGCGATCTTAACAATTAGAAACTACAAATCGGCTGAAGAACTGTTCCCCACCCCCAATCGGTGCAGGCACTAATCGCTAGAGTTGCCATGTTCACGGGGGTTTTGGAAAAACTACAAAACAAGGGACTGATTTCACGACAATTCAATAAGCAATATTAGTGAGGCTTGGAGTTGGTGAGTAGCTTCAGAAAAATTTGTTTTTAATTAGTCTTAACAGTTGATAATCCGTAGTACAGTGTAAAAGTTGATTTTATTTGCCGATAATTTTATTTCGAAAAATTCACCCCTAATAAATACATTTATCGATTGGGCGGGCGGTTTATAAAAATCATCCCTGGTAATAATTTTTAGCATGGCACTGGCGCGCACATTTGAAATTTAGTACAATTTATATTTTTAGTACACTTTCAGGAGCATTTGTTAAATAAAAATGCAATTTCTTCTTGGCGCATCACCCACATTGCCCCAAAAAACCGCACACTGCGCCGCGTGGCCAGACCGCACGCATTTTGTACGGATTCCAGAGCATCTGACAATTAAAAAAACAGCCCATTGGCAGCTGTCGCCTGGCGCTAAGTTACAAAATTGCCATAAAAAAAACAGCACAAATCGGAAGTACGTTCGAGCTTTTTTTGTGAGCCACCAGAACCGGCTGACCACGAGGTGCTTAGATCGCCGGCAGACGGCCCTCGGCAGACGCGCGCCAGACGAAGCCAACCCGAGAAATTGAGGGAAATAAAAAAGGCAGCGAACGCGTGTGGCCACAAAAGCTAATGAAGCGTTAAAAACGCAACTTGTGGCGCTGGTCGACCCAAAAACGGTTAAGCTGCACGCTTCACTTCATCCAGCCAGCCAACTTTGTCCTTGTTCTCCAAAGGCTCGTGCGAGGATCCCCCCGCCCGCTGGCCGGGCTCATAAATATGTATTTATGAAATGAGGAATCTCTGTGCGATTAAAAAGAGAAAAGGTCGCCGCAGCCCCAGAGGAATAATCAATTTAAAAACGCCTTCGGTTCGTAGAGCGCCGCCGCCCTCATAAGCATGTCCTGGCCGGCAGGGCAGCCTTTCTGTTTGCTTATTCAACCCTCGAGAGATTGATTATTGTTTATATTTGTGCGCTGCATTGTGGCTAAGGACAAACCTAGCCGCTGCCCGGCCGTTTGAATTGGGGCAATTAAAGTGGACGCGCAGGATCCACAATGGCTCAATAAAAGAGAAAAGAAGACGCGGGGTCAGTCGGTCCTTCGATTTATCTCGCATTCCCTTTCGATTCCAATTAACCCCTTCGCTCTGCGCACGAGGGCGTCAAGTCGAACACGGATTGCTGGACGATTTATCAAATAATCCACACGATTCCTGGAATTACAAATAGAGCGATTATCAAAGAACTTGCCATCTTAAAGGAACCAAACTCAACCTTCTCCGCTGTACTCCTTGGCTTCCTGGCTAATTGCATAGCCGAGGGATTTTCACACGTCCGCTCGAGTTCTAATTACGCGGCCACCTCCATCCGGTCTGCGAAAATAAAAACACAAGATCATTGATCATCCTGCTGTGGGAAAGGAGGCGCCTACCTGGACGATGACGCAGCTCAGCCGCTGACTCCTGTGTGGCCCAAGGGAAAGTATAAATTTTCATAAAACCACAATTGTCACCTCGGCCAGGACCGCCCAGGCTATGCATTTGATATCCTTACAGCCCGCTTATCAGGCTACTAGACTTGTAGACACGATAGACAGACAGACAGACGGACAGCGGGCAATTTTTCAATTTCACCGAACGGCAGCAGCTCGGACATTGAAGTTGAGAAATTACCTCGGCGCTATCGATTACAATTTACATTTTACTCTCAGGTAAAGACACACAGACATATCAATTACCCAGGACCTGCAAGGACCGTTGACAGTTCGCAGCTCGGCAGACGCTGCTTCCCAGAAGATCAACCTGAGGCTGTGGGTCGATCTAGTGTTGCTACTTTTGACTTCTACTTAAGTGGATTTCGGTGAAAAAAGCGGGAGAGCAGCGTCGGTGGGAATTCGGCTTAGGGGAAGGCGAGCGAGCGAAATCCTTGAAACCGTTTGAAAGTTTCGCTTTCCGAGTCGACGTTACCCTAATTTTCGGTCCCGATCCTGATCACCGACGACCACGCGTATTGGCGGCCAAGGCACACGCGTGTCATCCTGGCCGGCAATCAAAGTGATATGAAAATTGCCTTTGGGTTCGGCCGGCCGACGCGTCGGGGCAACCATTCCGTATTTCTCTTAATTTTTGTTTGCCTAAAGGTTAAACGTGCGAATTTCACCAGCGGCAGCGGCGCGAGGGGTCGCCTGGTAATCGTCGGACTTCTTGAGCTCCTGACCGGTCGAGGAATCGCGCGTACGGTACGCGAATTTTGGAGCGTTTATATGCACCTAATTAAATGTAATTTGGTACTTCCTTTTCAGCCGAAATAATGCATATAAATAGCATCTTTGGTTTACTTTTATTCGCCCTGCCAGCCAGCCAGCCAGTAATGCGCGCCGGTCGCCGCCGCCGCCGCCGCCGCTCGGCTCATTATTATAAATTTTCGTTTCGATTTCTTTTGCTCGGCTGCTTGAGGTCATCAGCATTGTGGCCCTCTAGGCCCCTTTCGGTTCGCTGGAATTCGCTGGATGAGTGCAACAAAAGGGCGAGGGGCCCGCGAACTTGTTAATTGTTTGGCGAGAGGCTCTTGAGAGTTTCCAAGGAAGAGAAACAGAAACACTTTCCACTCACCGCCCGACAAAGGCCGGCGGGGCCCATAAACTTGGCCCATTGTTGGGCTGCGATCCATTCATGAAAACGGCGATCGCCTGCTGCCGCAAATTAGACGCTCAATTACGCTACGAAATTCCTCGAGATCGCGGGTAATTTCGCTGCCATTCAAGCGATCAAACGACGAACAGGAAAGTGAATCTTGACCACGTGCAGCGGTGGCGGGGCCAACCCTTCGGGGCTGAGATCCTTCCGCAAAATGTTCTCACACTTGGCCCGCTGTGCGGCGGAGACGCCTACCCAGGATATCGGAAGTGCCCAGGGTCCTTGTTGTTGTTTCAAATGCAACATCAACAGCGGCCAAGGCGACGCTGGAAATTGGAAGAGAATCGAACAAAAAAATCTTATTAAAAATTGTTGTTTTTTTTTCGGACGATGAGGGGTCCTTGTGTGCGTTTTTATTGCTTTAATCATTCTCATTTTGTGCGGCTTCCGTGCCACCTGTTGTGGCTAGAGAGCCACCGTCGCGTCGGAGGATCAGCAGCCTTTTGATTTTTCTCAAGTGATTGCGTGGATTTCTCTTTCCATTGTGCGGCTCGAATTTGAATTGATCATTTCGTTGATCTGGGTCTCCTTTTCCTGGAGGGTCCGTGGGACCGTCTGTCTGTCCCTGTCCGCCCATCAAAACAGCCTCTCCAATTTGTCGATTATGACGCGGACTTCCGATTTCTTCTCCAGGATCCGCCGCTCCACAAGATTAATTCAAGCAAATCAGTCAAAGGACACTCGGCGCCAGGCCGTCAGCCACCCAACAACGATCCTAGATAAAAATCAAGATCAATTGTTGGCACAACAAGAGCAGTCGACAAAGGTCGCTACGCTCTGATAGGATCTGCCGGCAGGACAACGGCCCAGCCTCCTGTGGGTAATCTAATTTCAATTTCCCGGGAAATTAACCCATGCACCGATTTGTGTAAATAGCCGAGGCATAAATCTCCGGCCGTTGTATTTGTGTAAAAAATCTGAAATGCAAGTCGAGGACTTGGCGGCTGGCCGCCCTCGTCCTGTTTGCCTGGCTGCCTGCTATTTGCTTTGATTTCCACTTGCTCCTGGGCCGGGGTGGGGGTCCTTGTTTGGCCATCGTTTATATCATATTTGCGATTTTTTCCGAGCTCTCCGGCCGCCGCTAGCGCTGTCAATATTTGCCTGTCCGGCCGGACAAACAGGCGGCAGGACAATGCAGCCGAGTACAATGGGTCGGCGAGTCCTCGACGGTCTACTTTTTTTGCTCTCCGGCTGGAATTTGCATTTTTAATTTAATGAATTTCCAATTTGACAATTGGCCACCCACGGCCCAAAAAAAAGGGAGCATGCAAGCCCCAAGGCGCAGCCAGGAAGCTTTCGCTTTTCGCCTTGGCCTGCCGCAACACCAAGCAGGCCGCCTGCCTGCCTGGCTAATAAAATAAGTAACATACAAATTTTTCAATTTAAACCGATCGGAGGATCGGCAACAGCAGCCCAGCACTTTCACGGCCCAGAGCGACTGGCTAATGGCAGCCGTTGACGGGCGTCTCGGCTGCCGGACGGCAGCACATGACCGGCACATCGGCATCGACAAGAAAAGTATGACCCACTGGGGCGGCAGGCCGGACTCATTACTCGGTTATTGACAGGCACGCAAGGCGCCCTCGGAGGCGCAAAGTTTTTGTGTGGGCAGCACGTGCAGGCCAACAAAAATGCAAATCGATATGCAAAGGCCTGGCCATCGGTCAGGCCCGATAACCTTTACAAAAAGGCTGTCCTGTCGGCTGGAAGGATACGATCGTTGTGGCGGTGCTGCAGGTGTAACCGAGGGCGTCGCTGGTAAGCAACTGTCGGCGGTTACAAGACCGAAACATAAATTGCGCAAGCAAGGACGAGAGCCCTATAAATTTGTCGACCGGTCCCGGGCGCTCGGTGCGGTTTGTTGTGTGACATTTTTATCTAATTGACAGCGTTTTATTGCCGCCTGCGATGCGCTCTCCGATATCCCAGGCATTGTTTGCGCAAAAATTTGTCGTTCTTGTCGGTGCGTGGGGCGTGCTCCTGGCGGCCGCAAGGACGGCGTTTGCGGTGCGTTCAAAGCGGCCGGCGGGGCTGGGGGAGTTTTCCGATTTCCAGCGAATCATTAGAGCGTTGGGCGTGTTCAGACCACCGAGGTGGATGAAAATTCCAGCTCTCCAAATTTGTCCCGTCATCGTACAACTAAATTCAATTCCTATTAATTACTCCGCGCCAGACGATTAAATTTTAGTTGGCCAAGATCGTTTGGCCACGGGCACGCTTATTAGACGGGCCCAGGTCAAGCGTGTCCTTGACACGCCGTCTAACAAGGTAGCGCCGGCGGCGGCGGGCTCTAAAGGACCCGAACGAGCCGTATCAATCGGGAAAAATTTGCCAAGTTGTAATAAACAAGATTTTTCATTGCGATACTCACAAGGGTCAGAGGGCATGCCGAATCGCCGTCGGCTGCGAGGCCGGCGGCAAGTCCATAAGGGTGTGCGATCCTTACCTGTCCTGTTTAGGCCAAGGATGCTGCGTCTCGGCCAAGGCTTCTGTGGCAAGCAGCAGCAGTTAAGGCCCCAAGGCCGCTAAACGGACGCCAACTCTATATATTTAATAGGCAGGTTGGCGATTATGTTTTATTGATTTTAACACATGTTTAAATTGTTTCTTTCTTTAGATTGCACATATTTTTTAATTATTAAATTAATATTTCGATTTGCAATTTGCGTATTGGCAAATTCGCCAGCTGAACTTGTTTACTAAATCAAAGCTAAGAATCAGTGAACTAGTTCACTGTCCAGTGTTGGAGCGGGATGGGGAGCGGGTGGCCAGATCAGTGAACGCGTACGGCAACTCCAATTCGGTAATTCGTCAAAAAGAAATTAAGAAATTGCAATTTTAATAAAGTTTATGGAACGTTTAATCAAGTGCGACTGTCTATAAATATCGGTTAGTGCGTCTATAACTCTGTGGTAATTAAAAGTCCGCCCGGTTTTGCTTTTTTTATGATTTTTTGTTATTGTGTTTTTTTTTCTCTGTGAAAAAATGGCTGCCGCCCTTAAATTGCGCATTTTAAATTAAACAATCATTTAAATGGTAAGTGGCCGTTTTCTTGTACTTCCATTATAATTCTTAGAATAAGAAAGACAATTTGTTGATCTCCACTGGACGCAGGGCAGTGCGTAGTACCCCCTTCGTTTGGGGAGACTCTGCTGGTCAACTGCATACATGTACGTGTGTGCTTGTGTGTGTGAGCTTCATTTTTGCCCATTCACCTTGGGCCGCTGCAATAACAACAACAGTCTCCCGTTTAGGGCGCAATTTTTGGTTTGCTCTTTTTAGTTGTGCCGCCGCCTCTTGTGCGCCGATTTAGATAAGATAGTTAAGGGTACCTGCTGACAAATAGTCGAGTGAACTTGCCGAGGATGGTAAACAAAATTTCGACTCGCTGAGAAATTAACGAGCGGCTTATGGTTGGATTTTTGCAAATTTCAGGCCCGCTTAAGCGTGTGGCCTTAATCCGATTAGCCAGTGTTTGCCTTGTGGGCGTTTGCATCGGCATCTAGATCCCTGACTGTTTGCATTTCCGCCCCTGTTCCGGTTCCTACCCACCCTGCAATCATCTTGTTAGCGGCTTTAGATTGCCGTCGATAGCCACACGGCATCACATCTATTGCCCGGCAGAAAGAGACCCAAAGCGGCCATTTTAAAATCCACATTTAAGCTCCCCAGCCTCAGAGTCGGCCAACTCACCACCGCTCCCCATTGGCTGCCGGGCCGAGCTGCCCCGACTCTGACTGATTGTGAGCACGTGCTGTGTGTCCGGCTGAGGCAACTTGTTTGCTGCAACCCCGGCCGCCGCTTACCTGTCCCCTTACCTGGCGTGGTAGGTTTCTGGCTTGGTCGGTGCCTGCGCGGGTATAAATAGCAGGCGCAGGATAAGCCGAAAGCCAGACACTCGCAGGCAGTCGAAGCGAGAGCCCGAACCGCGAACCGTTCAACGTTTACGTCAGCAGCACTCACAGCATCATCATGTCGTCCAGCGAACTGTATCGTTATTATTACAAGACCTCCGAGGACCTGCAGGGCTTCAAGGCGAATGCCTCGGAGCCGTACTTCAACCCCATGGCGGCCTACAATCCCGGCATCACCCACTACCAGTTCAACGGCAACTCCTTGGCCAACTCGAGCAATTACCTGTCGGCCAATGGCTTCATCACCTTCGAGCAGGCCTCCTCCGATGGCTGGATCACCTCCTCCCCGGCCAGCCACCGCTCCGAGAGCCCCGAATACGTCGACTTGAATGTCATTTACAACAATGGATGCCAGCAGCAAACCCAGCAGTACGGACTCCCCCTGGAACAGCCTTTACCCGCAGTGGCTCCTGTCCAACTGCCCATCATGGGTTCGCCCAATGAGGGCACCTGCAAGTCGATCCCCGCTCTGCCCACCCCGCCAGCCACCGCCACGAAGTCCAAGCCAAAACGCAGCTACAACCGTAAGAATCAAACAGTCACCACCAGCAGCAGCGCCGCTCCATCCGCCCCTGTGAACCTCTACGAGACGGAGTTCCAGAACTTTGACTTCGACAATGCCGCCTTGTTCGACGACAGCGTGGACGACGAGGACGACATGCTGCTCTTTGGCAGTGGTGGGGAGGATTTTGACGGCCAGGACGGCTCGTTTGAGCTGGGTGACGGCGACAGCGAAGACGCCGCCTCGGCAGCCAACGACTCCGCCTCCGCCCAAGGTCCTGGCAAGAAGCGACGCAACAAGCAGATCTCGCCCGTGGTCAAGCGCAAGCGTCGCCTGGCCGCCAATGCCCGCGAGCGGCGGCGCATGCAGAACCTCAACCAGGCCTTCGATAGGCTCCGCCAGTACCTGCCCTGCCTGGGCAACGACCGCCAGCTGTCCAAGCACGAGACGCTCCAGATGGCCCAGACCTACATCTCTGCGCTGGGGGATCTGCTGCGCTGAACAGCAGAGTCCTCAGCATCCTTGCCGCTTGCCAAATGTTGTACCTTCGTGTAAATTATGTAAATCGCCCAGTAGCTCTTTACCGCATAAGTATTATTATTGTTTAGGAACCAAACTAGCTTAAATGGAAGACAATGAATAGCCTAAGACAAATACATGAATTTAAAAAACCGAAAACAGTTTTTAAGGGAAAAGAAGTTACTCCAAAGAGCAGAAGTCGGGTTTTATGCTTCAGAGAACTTAATTCTTATTTCTGTTAAGGTTGTATCGTTTATTATATCAGATAATTCTTCATTACTGAGGCTGAGAGTCTCGCAAAAGAATATTCCTGATCTTTCGATCAGTTTCCTTTACAAAACTTATGAGGTCTTCTAGATTCTTCCATCAAGCAGAAGGAATCTAAGTTTCCGATATACCAACTTTATAAGTCTCAGTTCCCAGGTTAAAAATCAGACGATAAATCCCTCGAACCCTCTGTGTATTTCTATAATGAATCTAAGCTTCCTTCTCCGTGTCTGGCTTCCGATCTTTCCCAACTGCATAAGCAGAATTCCCAGGTAAAAAATTAGAAGATAAATTCCTCGAGCCCTCTTTGCATTTGTGTAAGGAATCTAAGTTTTCTCCATCGTTGCCAGTTTCACAGGCTGAGACCCGAAGATAGATCACTCAATTCTCCTATGTATTTTGTTAGGGAACCTGAGCTTCCTCCCTTGTATCAAGTTTTCGATATTTCCCAATTCCCAGACTGAGATCAGTGTATTAACCCCTTGAGATCTCTTTTCCTATAACGAATCTAAGCTTCCTCCTTCGTTGCCAATTCTCAGGCTAAGATCCGAGTTCTTTGTTCTTTGTGTCGTCTTTATATTTGTATAAGAAATCTAAGCTTGTTTCATTTCAAGCTTCCGATCTTGCCCAACTGAATAAGCCCAATTCCCAGGCTGAGATCGGAAGATAAGTTCCTCGAGTTCCCTTTGTACTTTTTTCAAAAGAGAAAAACATCCTTTCGCCTGCTCGCTTCTCAGGCTGAGGAACTGAGGACGGACGGATCGCGCGACTATTGAATTAAAGCTTATAATGTGGGCAAGGTGATCGATTTGGCGCTTCGCGATC
>JBAMCP010000073.1:0-77361 GCA_037075105.1 Lissocephala sabroskyi | reverse complement strand
GAGGACGGACGGATCGCGCGACTATTGAATTAAAGCTTATAATGTGGGCAAGGTGATCGATTTGGCGCTTCGCGATCAATTTGTAGACAGCTCCGGCAAATTGCTTGCCAAAACAAATACGCTAAGCTGGCGGACGGTCCGCCGAAAATCCCAAATGAGCCCCGAATGGGAACGGGATCAGCATTGTGGCAATAATTACAGAGCCCCGAACCTCCGAGTGTGGCTGCCAAATTAAGTTAAGTGTTGGGCTGATCTCCTTTCAGCAGATCCCTTCGCCAGCCGAAAACGGCAAATCGTTTAAGCTGAACTTCGACAGGGCAAGACGGACGGCCGAGCATCGATGATCGCTGGCGGATAACCGACAAAGGGGACCCCAAACTGGAGCCCCATAGCCCACAGAAGGCAGTCAGCCAGCCAGCCAGCCGGCCGGTCATTCAATCATTCGGAAGACACAAAACCAATTTGATGATAGCCCGGCCCGGTGATCGACTGGCAGCGACTCCGTTCGGTGGCCTGGGAATTGGGCCGCCGTCGCCTTGTTGGCTTTTTCGGGGGCTTGTTTTGTTTGCTTTATGAAATGATTTTCGGGCGTCACCGATCCCACATACGAGTATAATCAAAAGGAAATTCACATAATTAGTTCCCCGCTCCGAGGGCGCTCGATTAAATTGTTAATGACTTAATTTAAAGGTCGCGAGCGCGGGCGTTTTGCCTAGCCAGCCCCCAATATCCTGTGCGCGAGCAGAGGGACCGCTGCTTGTTAGCGACAATTTACGGCCACGGGACGCTTCCGCACAAAGCCCGGCCGTCAATTTGTCAATTACGCAAATTGTTTAGTGGGCCCCAAAAAAATACAGACGACAGTCGCCGCTGGAGACTCCTTCCTGCCAGCCGCTGCGACGGGTTTCTGCAACCGGGCTACACCGGCCGTCCAGCCGTCCGTCCCGTTGTCCTGTCCATTGGCGGGTTAGCGAGTTGGCGGCTTTGTCGGCCGATCGGTCGATCCTTTGACTGGCCTGCCACCTGCATGCAGCTGCACAGATTCGGCTGCCAAATGCAACTGCCTGGGCCCTTGGGTCCCTGCTCCTGCCTCACAATTAGTTAGAATTCATGAATGGGGAGCCCAGCGGACGGGCCATCGCCCTGCTCTGCTCCACTGGGGACGGCGGCATTGCATGTCTTTGTCAATTTATAGACAGCTTCCCTGAGCATTATTAACACGTATTATTATTGTGCTGGGATCCTTTCCCCTCCCTCCTGCGTGCTGGTTGGCCTGTCGCCTGGTGCGATTTTTGTGGGTTTTCTTTTTGTCGGCCGGCTGCGTTTTCGGTTGCTGCAAAAATAAATGTTAAAAAATTTGTCATGTCGATAATTGGCGAGCTTTATGTTGCGGTTTGCTGCTGACCCTCTTAAATGAGCTTTAACAGGCTCCATTTGTAACGTCTTGTTAGTGAGGCCGCCGGCCTAAAGATCCTTGATCTATCGGGCGAGGAACTTAGGTAGAAATCGGCCGGTAATTGTAATGGTTTTTTTGTGGGATTTCTAAGGATTTTCTCATGGCTGGTTGGGTTGATTGGGCAACCGCAACAGTTGCCTCATTGTCTTCTTTTGTGAAGTGGGGTTTCCGTTTCCGCTCCTCACTCTTGTTTTCATTTGTTGTGTGAATTCCTGCCGCTAATCCTGTAATTATTGCGCAATTGCCTTGCCATTCCACCGGCGCGACTGTACTTGATTGATGGCGGGAGCCTCGGTCGTCTCGATCGGCTCGCTCGCGTGTTCCCTGTGTGGGCCGCAATTATTAAGTCGTAAACCGAAGGAGCTCTCGGCCTGCAGTCCTGTAATTAGCGACACCAAATCACGCCAGCCACGCCCCCGATGCGTGCGGTCCGGCGGCCCGAAAAGAGAAATTCCCTGCCGCCCACAAAAGTAAAAGTAGTCCGGGTTTGTTTAGGGAAGCAAGCGAATTCGCTACGCTAAATCAACCGCCTAGCAATCAATCAAGAGCTCCGATTACCCGTCCAACCCGAAGAACCGTTAAGCGTTGACAAATAATTCGCACTAAGGGACTCCGAGGTAACTCAATTAGGCCCACAGTTGACTGCGTTTAATTGGCCAAGTAGGAGGCGCAGATTCTCCGACGTCGAAGATCAAGGGCCACCGGCCGAGCAGCCCAAGGATCTCACGCTGCAGTCGACCGTCGCGACGGTGAAAGTGCATCAAAAATCAAAGTCGACTTTGACTTGATTTTTTGACAATTTTCAACGTGGCATCAAATTAACACAGCCCAGCCCAAAAGGCTTGCCAAAGTGGCCAGAGGATTTTTTTAACTGAAATTGCCACACGCAAGCCATCGCTTTGTCACGTTAAGAGCCAGCGGCGGTCCAGCCGATCGAGAAGATGCCTCTCTCTGTTCGGCCTGTAATTTTTAATGGCATTGGGTCATTTGATACAGTTTTCCAGCTCATTTGCTTGTAATTGGGCACCGCAGTCTCCACGGTCTGAGCAGTCTGCTGGGTGTCCAGGGTCCGGCGGTCGGGGCTCTCAGGTTGACGACTTTTCAAATTATCAGTAATATTTGGGCAACTTATACAAGTATATTTATTAATCAGGATTTCGTGTGAAAAATGCTCCACACTGCGCTTCGCCTGAGCCCCGCTTAGCACAACAACAACAACACCAACAACGGCTTCCCCAGGACCCACAGCAGCCTCGCCACGGCAGCAACGGCGGCAGACAATTTAATGTCAACGACGTCGGTGGCGTTGGCATCACTTCGCTTTTAAGTTCCCCAGAGTCTTGTGTTTTTTTTTTGCAGGCTCTGCTTCTTTTTTTTCGGCTGCTCCTTTTCTTGTGATTTTGCCTGGCGTGTTGTTTTTTTTGGCCGCCGGTGTGGTCGATCGGGAGAGTGTGAACTTAATCCGTTGGCCCCAATTATTCAAGTAATTAAGTCTTAATGAGCGAAATTTTATCACCTCGGGGAAGGCTGAACCGCCGGTCTCTGATTTTCCAGGCGATTTGTGCCTAAACTTTCGTGAAAGCGGGGCTTCCTTTAATTCGCCGACTGACTGATTGGTAATAAAATAAATTTCACATCAACGTTGCCGCCAAAGGATCTAAAGAACGAACAATTAGCAGATATAATCCGTGTGATTCCCCACAATCAAGATAGGGAAAAACTCATAACTGTCAGTTGGGCATCAGCCAGCCCACGATCGCTGAGTCCTCACGGACCTCACAGGACCTGCTTGGCGTTCAATATTTTAGAGGCGTGTTCCGCCTGTCAACATTTTCGGGTTGGTGGCCGCAAAAGTCAAGAAGTTGCGGCGCGGGTGTTCCCACCACCGACTCGGCTCGAGGACCCTGGCTAGAACAAAAGGACGAACAATACCGCCGGGTCGTTCAAGTCCTCCGCATTGTTCCTGGCCCGAAAACAAAAGGTCACCACTTACAACACATTATGACACGCAGAGTCCTTCGTCCTCTGTCCGGCGTGCCTAAGCAATAGGCATTTTATTGCTGCAGATCCTGCGAGTCTGATTCATTACTCTATTTTGGCTGGCGGCGGTTTCCTTGAAGCTTTGTGCTCGCCTCAACCAAATCGAATTTTATTGCTCAATTCTTTGTGGTTTCGATTTCTAATTGAATCCCCCAAACTGGAACATTTTACATTTGTCTCAAAACTTCATTATTCACCCCCCGCAAATCCCCAGTCGTCCTTTTCTATTTTGGAATGTAAATGAACTGGATTTGTTTTCGGTTACGGCTTTTAAGTCGATGGGCCTAAATTGGCCACGCCTCCACTGGTGGTCACTGGGGGCAGTCGGTCGAGTCCTTTATAGACAGAAGGCTCTATAAATTAGAGGCTAACGGAGGTCGTTCTATTCTCAATATTATCCTAGATGATAGGAATTCGTTGTCCACCTAAATATCCACCCTCCAATCTTTGATTAGATAGCAACTTATTCCTTGATCATAAACCTCTAAAAAGGCAAAGGAACTCCTTCAAGTTTGAGCCCAAATTCGACTGCAATTTAGGCCAACTTTTTATGTTTTCTTCCTTCGATTTGGTCGATCAAATCCTAATTATAAAACCTCTAAAAAGGCAAAGGAACTCCTTCAAATTTTAGCAAAAATCCGACTGCCATTTAAGCCAATCTTCGCTATTCTTTTCCTTCGATTTGGTTGATAAAATCCTGATCATAAAAGACGAAGAAAACCTTTCAGACTTGAGCCCAAATATGACTTAAATTTAAGGCAACTTTCGATGCTCTTTTCCTTCGATTGATTGATTGATCATAAAACCTCTATAAGTTGAAGGAAATCTTCCAAGTTTTAGCCAAAATCCGACTGCAACTTACGCCCACTTTTGATGCTCTTTTTCTTCGATTTGGTCGATCGAATCCTAATCATAGAAGACCAAGACACCTCTCAGGTTTGAGGCAAAATCCGACTTTTATTTAAGCCAAATTTCTCTTTTCTTTTCCTTCGATTTGGTTGATAAAATCCTGATCATAAAATACGAAGAAAACCTTCCAGGCTTGAGCCCAAATACGACTTAAATTTAAGGCAACTTTCGATGTTTTTTTCCTTCGATTGATTGATGATTAAATCCTGATCATAAAACCTCTAAAAGTTGGAGGAAATCTTTCAAGTTTTAGCAAAAATCCGACTGCCATTTAAGCCAATCTTCGCTATTCTTTATCTTCGATTTGGTTGATCAAATCCTGATCATAAAAGACGAAGAAAACCTTCAGGCTTGAGCCCAAATACGACTTTAATTTAAGCCCACTTTGGTTGATTAAATCCTGATTATAAAAGTCGAAGGAAACCTCACAGGTTTGAGCCTTCGATTTGGTCGATTGAGTCCTGATCATAGAACCTCTGAAAGGCAAAGGAAATGCTTCAAGATTGATCCCAAATCCGACTGCCATTTAAGCCAACTTTCGCTGCTCTTTTCCTCCGATTTAGTTGATCAAATCCTGATCATGAAAGTCACAGGAAACCTCTCAGGCTTGAGCCCAAATACGACTTTAATGTAAGCCAACTTTCGCTGCTCTTTTCCTTCGAATTTGTTGACCGAATCCTGATCATAAAACCTCTGAAAAACGAAGGAAACCTCTCAGGTTTGAGGTAAATTTGACTGCAATTTTGATGTTCTTTTCCTTCGATTTAGATGATCGAATGCTCTGGCTTAATTGAGGAGTTGTTGGTTTGGGATTTTCCGGGGTCCTTGTAATTTTCTCGGCCGTAGGGACAGCGTTCCTTTTGGCCAGCTGACGGCCGCGCACACGTGTTCATTTTCAGTGGCCGGCGCGCGAGTCTCGATTTGGGATTTGTGTAAACTGAGCTCGACTCACACCTACCAACGGCAGGGCAGGCAACCCTTTTCAAGAGATCCTTTAAGCGGGTTATCCTTTGGCAACGGCTGGCGCTCTCGTCTCGGTCTCCATCTCCGGTTTTTTTTATGCTTTTCCTCTCGCACTCGTGCCGATCGGAAGTCCCCAGGACCGCAACCGAAACAGCTACAATAAATGAGAAGAATTTGGAGAAAAGGCAACGGCAACGGGCAACCGGCAACCCAATTTCGAAGTCAAAGTAGCACCAGATGACGGCGTGCGCCGTCCGTTTGTTCTGGGCGATCCTGCGAGGACAGCATATGTTGCACTTTGCGCTCTCGTCCCAGGCAATTGTCCTTGCGCGCGCGCTCGCTGCCGCTGCCGCCAGCCGCACAAAATAATAACAATAATGATAATTCTTTGTGCACCCTCACCAAACGGGACTGCGATCCAAAGACCGAAGAACAGTTGGCCCGTCTGCCCGTCTGCCCGGCCCCGCCTTGCCAGAGAAGCGGCTAGGAATCTTGGCATAAGGCACCGCTAGGCTGTGGGATTTGGACGGTAGCCGGCAATTAAAGCCGCATCAATCAAAATTAAAGCCCACGCCGATCCAAGGTGAAAGTGATTAAAATCGAATTACAAGTCCAAGTCCAAAGCTCTCGGCTTGCCAGGCGAACTATCAACGGTAGTTCGGCTTATCAGGGGAGCCCTGGCGACGTCACCAAAAAACACACCGAATTCCGTCAGTTGTCTAGAAAAATTGCGGCCCTCGTCGAGCCGAGAGACGAACAGATGGTGGAGTAGGCCCAGTGAGCCCGGGAACATGCAAGGCAACAACTGTTGCTGCCAGAGAGATAAAAACCCCAGACTCTTAGCCAAATTGCGCCATTGAGCCCGAAAAAGTCGTAGAAAATTTCGGACCTACACTGCGAGAAACTCTGCTGTGTGTGTGTGTGTGTGTGTGTGTGTGTGTGTGTGTGAGGGGCAACCGCAAGCACCGGCAGGTCAAAATAATTTGGCTCAACGATCGGTTGGCCAACTAGGCGGCCGGCCAGCTGTTGCTTTTGGCCAACGTGGCCGTCGTGTGTTTGCCACGTGTCGTGGGCAAGCCCATTGAGCCGGCAATTAGCATGCATGCGAATTTGAAAAGTGAACTTGCGATTAGCTTGCCCCCGACTCTCCCCGGCCAAAAAGGAAGTCCTGGCAGCTGTAAAATCAATCAAAAACTTGTCAAATAAACGTCAATGGCCCCAACCTCCGCTGTGGTCGGCTGTATGCATAACCAATGAGCAGCCGCCCCGGTGCATAAATTTCGGGCCTTTATTTTGCATGCCGGCCGCAGTCTGGACTACAAACAATCCGCTCGCATGTCCGCCAGCGACTCGCTGACCCGATCGACCACATCGCCAGTGCAGTCCTGGGCCTGGGCCACTTGCTGCTGGGACAATTGACGCGTGGTCACCAGCAGCAGGCTGGCATCATGCAGCGTGCGGCTGAGGTTCCTGTTGATGTCGGTCATGCCGCGCAGGAAGCAGTTGGTGCCGCTGGCGAAGGACAGGTCCAGGGACTCCGTCAGGCCCAGGCCGCCGCCCAGCTGGCAGAGGCTGGGCAGCTGGGCAATGCCCTGGACGGAGTCGTGGACGAGGCTGACCAGGTGGCGGCCGCTGTCTCCAAAGCTGGCAATCATTTCGCTGAGGCTTTGAGTGCACCCGGCCAGGCGCTCGCTTACAGAAGCTGTGAATTCGTCCAGATTCCAGCCAGGATTGCAGTGAGGATTCGCCACTAGCAGCTCGTTGGTGGCGTGCAGGGAGTCGCTCAGCTGCTGCATGGCATTGGCCGTGAGGATCTCAATGTTGCCGGCCATCTCCTGGGCCGTGCGGCTCATTTTAGTCTCAAGCTGTTGGGAGGTCTGGTCGCTCACGTTCTGGGTGATCTGGGCCAGGCTGTCCAGCACGGAAGTGATGGGTCCGTACTCAATGGTCTCGCTCACCACGGTCTGGATCTCCGGCTCCTCTTCAGCGCCACTCGCCACTCCGAGGAGCAGGGGAAAAAGAAGGTAGATAACTTTGCCTCTTGTTGCTTTCATCTTTGATTTCTCAATGTGCTGCTGGGGCCCGAGGCCTGGGACTATATACCTCAGAGATTGCGGTAAACAAGACACAATTTGGCTATTTGCCTAATGAGGGGCGGAGCTGTGGGCCCCTGAGATTCTGGCAAAGACGCGAAATGATATCAGTAACCAGAATGAAGTTCAAAGCAACGTTTCTCCTCTTGCTGTCGCTGGGCTGTGTAAGTTCACTTACATTAATTAAACGGAAAGTTCCACGTCGTCTTTTGATAACTTCTGCCCTCCCCAGCCCTTGGCCGAGGCTGTGATCTGGCGCCACCAGCACGGACCCCTGCACGAGTCCGTGGGCCTGATGATAGCCGACCAGAGCCTGGCCGCCGCTGTCCTGTGGAACCAGACGCGCGATCAGATCTACGACCATGCCCAGTACATTGAGAACGCCTTGGCCCATCTCCAATCTGCCCAGCTGCAGGTCACCCAGCGCATGGAAAACTTCCTGGCCCACCAGCACAGCCAGGATTTGGGTCCCTGCTTCAAGCAGTACGAGCGCGAGGTGGCCCACTTCAACCGCGAGCTGATCAGCAAGTACAGCATCTGCCGGCTGTCGCTGGAGGATGCCCTGGACCACTTCGAGCGGGAGCTGGTCAAGGAGGCCAACTTCATGAGCGTGGCGGCCGCCCAAATCGAGGAGCTTCGCCAGACCTGCCGGGTGTGGCAGCTGAAGCAGCTGACGGCCAACCAACCAGGCAGGGATTCTCCTGTGCGTGGTGGCAGGGATTGGGGATATCAACCAGAGGATGTTTGTGTCTGCCGAGCTCTGCGTGGATGTGATGCTGGAGCTGTCGCTGCAGAGCGCCGAGCGCGAGGAGCAGCTGGAGACCCCCAGCTGCCTGGAGTACAAGCAGCTGAAAATGCAGTTCGATGACGTCCACGAGCTTATCGAGACGTGCGCCGAAGAGCAGTAACTAATCATAATAAAGCTCTTGGGCGAAAATAGCCTGGCAAAAACGAAGAAAGTGGATAGTTAACCCTCGGGGAGCATTCCCCGGTTGTATGTCATGCCAGTTGGACACGCTAGATAAGCTGCGATTAGGCTAATCAATGGGCGAGTGGGTCCGCTGATAAGCTTTATGGCCGATGCCTCTGATTGTTAAAATAGACGGGGTGGGCTTTGCTGGCCAGTGGACTGCGAGTTTTCCAGCTTGGCGGTTCGTTTTGTTTTCCCTTAGCCATGTTCAAAGTTCTGTTGTTTACCAGCTGCCTGGCCTTGCTGGGGGCCTTGGCCAGTGGCCACAATGAGGTCCTCAACCTGCTCGTCGAGAAAAACGAGTACGCCCTCAGCTCCGATGAGATCGAGTCGCTGCGGCCCTTCTTCCGCGAGCTGCAGGCCCAGTACGATTACCTCTACAGCGTGAAGATCCAGGACGGCGAGGGCGAGGATGCTTTGAAAACCAATGTGGAGCTGGACAAGACCTACACGGAGACCATGGCTGCCTTCCAGGCCGAGTTCGCCGAGGAAGAGCCCCAGGCCCCGGAGTATGACAATGTGCTGCCCACGCTGGAGGAGCTGATTGGCCCGGCCCCGGCTGGCCTGACGCCCGAGCAGCAGCTGGAGTTCGAGGACATGCAGAGCATTATGCAGGACATCATCGACGAGGCCCAGGAGGGCATGGACGACCTGCTCAAGCGCTCCGTGGACATCAAGGAGATTCTCCTGAACCTCAACAAGCCCAAGATCGTGATGACCGCCATTGGCGGCCTCAATGTCATGTGGGGCGTCTGGGGCCGCGCCTCCCGGGCGGCCTACTGCAGCTACTCCCATGTCCCCCAAATGCAAGAAGCCCTGGACAGCGTCAATGGCGGCGTTGAGTGCTACAAGTTCACCAAGGCCCTCATCCAGAGCATTGAGGACGAGACTGTGGCCGCCGTCCGCGAGATCAAGCGCAATGTCTTCGACCTGGTGAAGGTCTACAAGAAGATTGCCGCCAAGCACACGGTCTTCGGCAAGATCATGTCCGGCACTCTGAACTCCCTGAGGACCCTGCGCCGTGTCCATGACATCATTTCCGTGGCTTTGGATGTCTACGACAAGGTCAAGAACGATCTGCCCGAGGCCGCCGAGCAGGTGGCCGAGTGCGCCTCGGAGTTCGCCCGCAGCGTGCCCACGATGGTGGAGTCGGCCCACAGCCTCACCCAGTGCATCACCTTCGAGGACGACGACAAGCCGGACTACGAGTTCACCAAGCCCGAGAGCAAGCGCTACTGGAACACCGGCGGCCAGCCCAAGCCCAAGGAGGTGCCCTTCGAGAACGACAACGGCGAGGACGACGATGACGAGGAGTAAATTTCAACCCCCGTCCGCCAATAAAGAAATATTTCCAAAATATACAACTTACTTTAGATTCGGGACTCACACACACACACACACACACAGAGTGTAAATACAGTTGGCGGATCAGACGTCGCTCTCTTTTAACTGGCGCACGTACTGCTCGCTGAGGGACTTGTTGAGTCCTTCGAAGCTCACGGGATCCGAGGTGGCCTGCGGCGAGCTCTGCGACTTGTGCACCACCGCAGCCTGCGGCTGGGCCGGCTGCTGAGTGCCCAAGGTCATCACATCCGCCATCAGCGACTGGCTCTGCCGGCAGAGGGCCGACAGGGCGGACCCCGCGTTGTCCTTGTGCTTCTTCCCACTGCCGCCCACGCGGCGCAGCTTCGAGGCCAGCGAGGCGAATCCCAGCTTGCTGGAGATCTTGGCCGAGCGGCTCACGCTCCTCGGCAGGCTGTCATAGTTCATGGAGCCCGTGCCCGTGCCTATGCTCTCCTGGTCGGTGGCCACCTCGCTGGCTATGGTCCCGGCACTCACGCTCTTGTGCAGCTGCGGCTCAGGCTCGGCCGGCGGCAGGGACTCCCGTTCATGGCGTGGGGTGTGGGGGGCGCTGAGGAACTGCTCGCGGGCGCGCTGCAACCGCTGGGCCCGCTCGGACAGCGGAGTGGCCGGGCGTTCCGGCTCCATGAGGTGGGGGGGAGGGAACTCGAAGTGCCTGAGCTGGGTGGGCGTGTGGGCCTTGCCCTCCAACTTGCGCTGGATGCGCGGCTGCGTGTTGTCCGTCTTGTTGGGCGGCAGCTTGCCCAGGCACAGGCTCACCGGCATGGCCGAGCCAGAGTTTGTTTTGGCAATCTTGTGCTCCAGCTTGTGGGCCACGTTGGCGCTCTGGGACTTGAGCAGAGAGTTCTTCTTGTAGAGATGCTCCTTGCGGGGCGGCGGGGCCACCAAAGCGGCCACCATCCCGCTGGCCTTCTTGGCCAGATTGCGCTGGATGCTGCGTATGCTGTCGGTGGCCAGGGGCTCGCGCACCTGCGGCCGCCTCAGCGTGCTCTCGACGCTCTGGCAGCGCCGCATGTCGTCCTCGTCCAGGCGAGTGGCCAAGCGCTCCAAGCTTATAGACTGGTGCAGCCTGGGCGGCCGTTCCGGCGGCCCAACTGGCCCCTCGCTGCTGGGGCTCTCCAGCTCCTTGGCCACCACCGCTATGCCCTCGGCTGCCCTGGGCTCGGCTATGGTGGTGAAGAGCTTCCTCTTCGTCTTCACAAACACATTCGAGTTGGTGTTGAGGCTCAGGGTGTGCCGCTCGGGCAGAGGCGGCGGCACAAAGGCCCCCACTTTCGGGGGTTCCAACGGCTCCTGGCTGGTGGCTATGCTTTGGCTCTGCTCGATGGGCTGGCCCGGCTTCACCGTGAGCGAGGTGATGAGCACCTCCTCCGGCGGACTGGGCGCCGGCTGGGCGGGCTCGTCGCCGCGCAGCCGGAAGTCGTCGTCCAGGGAACGCTGCTTGATGCGGAAGTTCTTGCGGCGCAGACGCCGCGGGGTCTCCAGCACGCCCTGGACGTCGGCATCGCTGCTGTCGCTCTCGGTCTTGCTGTTCTGGCGGGAGCCCATCTTGCGCAGGCGCAGCTTCTTCTTGGTCCCGTTGGGGGGAGCGGCGCTGGCGGTGGAGGGCCCGCGGCAGATGGTGGAGCTGGTTTCGGTGTCGTTGCCGCCGGGGGAGGCGGGGCTGTGGTCGGCCAGCCGGGCTGCGGGCGTGGACAGCTCGTCGCGGCTGCTGGTGCCGTAGGCCGAGGACTCCAGGCCGTCCTCCGTGGTTATGTTGATGTCCGGCACAATGTCGCGCAGGTAGCGGTTCGTCCCGCCCTCTGGGAAGGGAACAGGATACAAATAAGCAGGGCAGGAGGAAAAGCCAAGAAAAACTCACGTATGCTGAGCTTGAGGCATTCGAGGGACTCGTGCAGGCCCAGCAGCTCGTCGATGTACTCGGCCGTGCGCTCCTCCATGGTCTCCTGGCAGCAGGCCTCGTCCAGCGGCGACTTGGCATTCTTTAAAGAAAGCAGTGAATCAAGGACCTGGGATAGGCAAAGGACACTCACCAGTTCGGTCAGGCGGCCCAGCTCGGTCTGCACGTCGGAGATGGCATTGAGGACGCTGGGCTTCATCAGGTTGTTGGAGTAGTAAGGATAAATGCTGCGTATGTTGATCAGCGAGGCCTGGCAGTTGCGCAGGGCCTCGTGCTCCAGGATGTCCGGCGACACCCGCCGGAAGTGAGCAAACAAATCGTCCACCCGCTTTACCGCGCTCAAGAGCGGGGCCAGGTTGGTGTGGGACTCAAAGCTCTGCACGCGTCGGGAGTTGCTGGGGAAAGAAAGGATATTATTCGCCTGGGAGAGGGAGGAGTGTCCTTCACCCACCAGTAGTCATTGCACTGGACCTCCTCGTATTTGTAGATGGGAGTCTGCTGCTCGACCAGCGTGTGGGCGGTGACCAGGGGCGAGGCGGTGTCGTGGATGTGCTCCTCGACCTCGACCATGACGGCCTCGGGCTCGTCGAACTTCTTGAACTCGTGGTCGGTGAGGGCGTCGGCGCTGTCCTCGATCTCCTTCAGCTCGTTCATGTCGTTCAGGGAGAGCGACGAGGCCTGCTGGGAAATGGGCGGCGGCGGGGCCATGGGAGCCACGCTGTCCAGCGACAGCGAGCGACTCAAAGTGGGCGAGTTTTCCGCAGCAGCTGAGAGACAGAAATTAGTATCCTTTTTATGCCTTTCGCTCCCACTCACCCTTGATGTTGTCCTTGTGGATGCGGCGCACGTCGATGGGGCAGTAGCCCGGGTGGAGCAGGGCAAAGGTGGAGGCCTCGGGGCCAATGCCGCGGGCCTTTTCCCATTCGTAGAGCTTGCGGGTGAACTTGCGGGAAATTCCCTCGAACTTCATCACCTCGCCGCCCGAGGTCTTCACCTCGATGTCCTTCTTCGAGTGGTCCGGCGCCACGATGGCCTTCAGCTTGGCCAGTCTGCAAGGCACCAAAGATAATCAATCAATTTGTCTGTCTGCTGGGACTGAAGGACTTACTTCTCTTTGTCATGGGGCTTGTGCTTGTACCAGCGATCGTCGTCGGACCCGCGCCGGGTGGAGTGGCTGTGCTTGGAGCTCCTTTTCAAGGAGTCATTGTCGGACACGGCCCCGCCGCCGGCGCTCTTCAGTTTGTTCCATTGCTCTGCAAGCCAAAGGAGTTTGAAATTTCTGTAGCTCCCTCTCTCGGGCGGCGGTGAACTCACCCAACTTTTTCTGGAACTTCTCGGGCAGATCCTTCTGGTCGGGCAGCGAGCACAGCCCTTGGCCCTCGAGCTTGAGTTGGCCAGTGCTCCAAAGATTCCAGTCGATCTTGGGCTTGCTGTCGTGGCTCTTGGCCGAGGGACTGGTGGCCGGCTCCGAGGCCGGGTAGCCGTGGTGGGAGTGGGAGCTCTGCTGCTTGGCCCGCCACTTGTGCAGCTTCTTCTTGAACTCCGGCGTGAGGTTCTCCTCCAGCTGGGCCGTGGACACCACATCGCTGTGGGTGCGGTCGATTTGGGTGGGCGAGTGCTCCTCGCTGCTGAGCTTGCCGCCCCGCAGAGTCATGCCTGCAAGGACTTTAGAATTAGAGGGCCCCACAGATCCTCGAGGACTGGTCTACGTACTGCGGTTGAAGGCGCTGGCCCGCTCGAATTCGCGCTGCTTTGTTTTGAACTCCGAATCTAGTTTAATTTGTAGAAGGTGATAGTGTTGAAAAACGTCGTCGGTTTTCTGTTGGAAGGTCTTACGGTTGGGGGTCGTGGGCTCCGAGAAGTCGCCACTCGACGGGTCCTCGCTCTCTGTGCGTTCAACAAAAACAATTTGAGATGAGAAACCCACGAAAGGCTTTCTGGGGGCTTACCGAATTCGCCGAAGAAGTCGGAATGGCGAGAGGGACTGCTGGGCACGGAGGAGTTGCCGGGCGAGTGGACGCGGCGCATGCGCGGCAAAGTCTGCACGGCGCTGTCCTTGGGGCTGCGCAGCAGCGGTGAATGCAACTGGGGCAGGTCGCTGGACACCTGGTTGAGGTTGAGGGGGCTGGGCGGCGGCTTGGAGCGCCGGCTGGGCGTGGACTTGATGTCGGCCACGTGGTCCTCGGGTAGCACCTCAAAATCTGAGAAAGCCTTCGACCTACGCAGCGATTTATTCGACGAGGACTTTGTGGGCACACTGGCCGCGGGTTTGTCCAGCCGCTCGTCCGTGGCCGACTTCCTCAGCTCCACGCCGCTCGGGTCAAAGTTCGAGGCCCGCGAATCGCAGCGCGTATCACTTTTCGAAGAATCGCGTCCTGGAACAACACAAAATTCATACAATTACGGAAGTCCTAGTGCTCCACAGAAGGACTCACTCATGGCATGCCGACAGCTGGCATCCAAGTCGTCCGCCGAGCTGGCCGAGCTGATGGTTCCTGGAGTGCCGCCAGTGTCGCTCATGAAGTGCCCGGAGGAGGAGCTGACGATGCTGTCGGCCGAGCTGCTGCCCCCAGCCGCGCTGATGGGCACCTTCAGGTACCTAAAAATCAAGCAGAGACTTCTTGTCAAGTGGCTGGTTGGTTGCCTGTGGTCCACTCACCTCTCCACCTCGTGGTTGATGGGCAGCAGTTCGTTGGCACTGGGCGGGGGGACATTGGCCCGCTCCCACTTGAAAGCCGCCTTGACTTTGGTCCACTTGGAGACCTTGGACTTGGCGTCGTTGTAGGTGCTCTGCCGGCGCAAGAGGTAGGGCCGCGAGGAGCTCAACTTCAGCCCCCGATCCTTGCTCAAATACAAGTTCAGCTCGTCGTCCATCATGGACTTGCTGCGCTCTCGGATTCTGTGGTGAACAAAACCTGCTGATTCCTCTGTGTTCACCTGGATTTTCCCCCCACTCACCGCTTGAACTTGCCCTGCTTGGCTGGTTGGGGCGGGATTACCTCAGTGCCCAGCAGCGACTCCAGCAGGGTCAGCGAGTGCTCCAGCTGGAACTGGGGATTGCCGGCTGGCCTGGGCGTAGTCTCGCGGATGGTGGAGTCCGTGTCGGATCTCTGGGCCTCCTCCTTCTCCTCCTCGTCGGCATCCTGGATGGTGGCCAGCTTCTGCTCCAGCACGCCCTCCAGAAAGGCGTAGGTGCGGCTCAGCACATCCATGGCCTCGATGGCATTGTTCAGCCGACTCTTCAGCGGCTCGATGGTCTCCCGATCCTCCCGGTACGGCTGGCAGAAGAAGCAGCTGTGCTTGCCCGGCTTCTTGCCAAAGGCCGAGCAGGAGGGCAGGTCGTCCCGCCGGGGGGAGGCCGACTGATTGCGGGGCCTCAGGGGCAGCACGGTGGGGAACTGGAAGATGTTCTCGTCCAGGCGGCCAGCGCACATGACCGGCGGGGCCGTGGGCAGCGACTCGTAGTGGAGGGAGCGCGACTTTTGGCGAGGGCCACGCGTCCGCTTGGGTTTTGGCGGCGGCGCTTTGTCCATTGCGCCTCCCGACGGAGTGGATGGGATACACAAATCGTGGGCTTTATAATGGTCTCTGGGCGATGTACGAGGAGCGTATTGAAATGCTCAATTGGCTTTTGTTTGTTTACTTTACGGGAAACGCCACTAAAACGCACGAAAGAAATTGGGAAAATCCAAGAATTATCAAACTTAAATTTGTTTATAAAAGAGGAAGACAAATGAGAACGTCCGCCGCGGCCCACCACACACACACGCACACACACAGCGAGTCGATGTATGCGGCCGACTTTGGGGATATGTGGGATTTTCGAAAGCGATTCGAAGTGTAACGATTAAGACATCCGAACTGTAAACAATAATTTGGAGAAACCGAGAATTAGCACGTTTGCCCACATGTGCAAAAGTCTTGGAGGAATATTCTAAAAATATTTACGCGTGTGGTCATTAAACGGAACCGAGCGGACGCCTCGCTGGATGCACTTTGTGGCCTCGCCCCGGCCGATCCCCAGCCCAAAAGGCCAAAAAGAAACACACAGCCGAGGAGAGGGAACACCCACACATTCGGTTTGTGGGTGCCAAATAAAGAAACAAATCACAATAAATAGAAACAATGCCATGAACTATTTATAAATCGCTGACACTCTTTTGTTTGCCCACCGTGCCCGTCGGATCTCGGAGGCTGGCGAAGTACGCACATTTTTAGGTTACACGCCAGCGCAATTAATATTTTCGAAATTAATTGTGCTCCATTCGGCGATCGCACGGATCTATACGTCTCGATCTCGGCGGACTCGTATACACTCTCGGGAGTGGGGGCAATTACTTTCACTGGGCATTGGGGGCTACTTTCGGGAAAATTGGTCGGGAAATGTTGCCACATTGAATACACATTTTTCACTCGGTTTTCTTTTCGATATTGGGGGGTTTTCTCAACGGCAGGTAGTTTTTATTGCGGGCTAAATCATTGGGGAAATGGTAAGAAATGTTTGCCTTGGGGGAGATGACAATTTTTACTTTGTATTACTTGCACTTTTGTTATGCACAGACACTCACGCCTCCGCCCCTCCCAGTATTGGAACTTTTCTTTTTTTTTTGTTGGTTTTCGCAATTTTCCGGACGCGAGTATCGAAGAATCCGTGGCGCGCCGTTCGTTGGCCGAAGCTATTCTGAGAAAAATCGGAAAATGTTATATTTATATATAGAAATCGGGCTCTCTCAAAAATTCTGTATGCCTCTTAACATTGCCTTGCACAAAAAACCAACCACAGCTGACAGTAACAGAGAAAATGTTTATAAAGTACTTTAAATTTTAAAAGATTAAATGATTTCTGTCATTTGAAGTTGAAATCTCTTTCTATCGAAAATAAGAATTCAGTTGTACTGAGAATTGCATTTAAATTTGCCGCGCACTGAAACCCGCAGCGTTGCCACATCGGTCATTTTTTAAGTCGATTGTCACAGCTCTTGCAAAAGGTAAACAAAACACCCGCTATCAGCAAGTTGGCAACTCTGACTTAAACACCGACTGAGGTTATGCAAAAGCGTTGCTGGAATTTGCTGGTTTGTTAAATTGGAATTACCAACAATGCTGTCTCTGATGTCCACAATGCGCTCGCTGGCCTTGCGCCAATCCAACGGCGAAGCAGTCCGCCTCCTGCACCTGTCGGCCGTCACCGAGGCGGCCCGCAAAGGCACCCGCGAGAAGGCCCGCAAAAAGAAGGTTAAGGCGGAGGTAAAGAAGGTTGGCTTCATTCCCCACAATCAGCGCGACAAAAAGTAGGTGCCCAGTTTGCCTATAATTCAGTCAGTTATTGGAATTCAATTCCCAGAATCAACGTGCACCGGGCGGACAAACATGTGGACGACTCCTGGAAGCAGATCGCCAAAGACAACGTCTACGTGGGGCGATACTACCGCTGGCCGGTCTACACGGTGGCCGATGCCATCCAGTGCCACCGCGAGACCCACCACCCCAGCATGTACAATGTGCCCAATGCCCCGCTCAATGTGGAAATCGAGCTGAACATGCAGGGCGAGAAGGCCACACGCTTCGTGGACAATTTCCAGCGCATGGCCATGATTCCGCACAAGTTTGAGCACGGCGAGGACCGCCGGATAATCGTGTTCACAAAAGGCAACGTGAGTAGTTGGAAACTTCCTGTTACGGGTGGAAATAACTGCTGCCTCTTGCAGGATGAAGTTGTGGAGGCTCGCAATGCCGGGGCCACGTTGGTGGGCGGCGTGGAGCTCATCAAGGACATCACCAGCGGTGAGCTGGTGCTGTCCGACTATCAGTTCATCATTGCGCATCCGAACATCCTGCCCGAGCTGGTGGCCTTGCGCGGACTCATGAAGCGCAAGTTCCCCAACCCCAAGAGCGAGACCCTCGGCGCCAACTTGGCCGAAATGATCCAAAAGTTCTCCAGCGGCATCAGCTACAGTGCCTCCAAGGACGAGTACCAGCAGAACTTTGGCCTGATCAGCGCCAGCGTGGGCACCTTACAGATGGACACCCAGAAGCTGGAAGACAACCTCCGCTTCCTCCTGCAGGACGTCAACACCATGCGGCCCAAGCGCGAGGGCCGCTTCATCACCCGCGTGCTGCTCAAGAGCCCGCCCAGCAGCGAGCAACTGAAAATCGATCCCTTCCTGTATGTGCCAGAGAACTTTGACAAATCCACGGCCAAGACGAACCGGGCAGCGCCCAAGCCCGCCGAGGAGCCAGCGGAGCAGAAGGCAGCGGCCGCCAATTAGTTACGTATAAAAAAGTCTGTATTGGGAAATATTTGTGCAAATGCAGCCAAATCGAAGCCTAAACTTAGGCAGAGTCTTTGGTTAGTCAAGCCTTCTGGGCGGGGGCGCTGCGCTGCTGGTGCTGCCGCAGCATCTCCAGCTGCTTGACGCGGGTGTAGGCCGCGCTGGCCACCAGCACCACCACATTGGAGGTCCACCAGAGCGCGGAGCGAGCGTCGTTGAAATACTGCGTGGCAATCACTGTCTGGGCGCAGGCCTTGGCCGTGCCCGAAATGTTGTGCGTCAGCGGCGATGTGACCTGCAGGAAAAGGATAACAATTCAAGCTTTGGATTGAGGGAAAGATCCTTGAACTCACCTTGATTTCCAGGGCGGTGACAAAGCCAATGGCAAAGCCGCAAAAGCCACTCAAAGTCATGGCCGCCCAGAACCAGCCCGCCCACAGGTGCGGATAGGTGATCACCGTCTCCAGCTCGCCGTTGAGGATAATCAGCGGCAGGAAGAGCAGCGTGGAGTACAGATTGTTGTAGTAGCTGAGCAGCCAGACTTCCTGGTTGACGTGGCTCAGCGACTTCTTCGTTTGAATGGAATACATGGCCAGGGCCAGCGAGCTGAGCACCCCGAAGATCGTGCCGCGCCAGGAGAACACCGCGGTGAGGCTCTCCTGGTCCACGCCCAGCCAGAAGCCAATCACAATGGCGCCGCAGCACAGCAGGCACTTGAAGCTTGTGCGTTGCCGCAGGATCACATAGGTCAGCACCACGCTGAACACCGTGGTCAGCGAGCGGCCGATGTAATAGAAAGCCACGCTCACGTACTTCAGGGACAGATTGTTGGCCCCGACCATCAGCGTGAACAGCACCGACAGCGGCAGGATCTTGCGGAAGGTGTCGATGTCCAGCGGGTTGCCCTCGGGGAAGCTAATCAGGCTGGGGTAGCGGCGGCTCAGCCGGCTGGCCACAAAGCAGATCACGGTGGACACCAGGCATTGGTACCAGGACATAAAGAGCGGGGCTCCCAGGTTGACGGCTTCGCTGCTCAGCAGATGTTTGTTCACGAAGACCGTGAGAATCGAGGTGAACCTGCCGGGGGAAATTTCTTTAGTACAGGCAAACGGCAGGGAAATTTCACTTACCAGTAAAGGGCGACCACGAAAAAGATTTTTAGGTATTTATTGACCAGCCGGTTGTGCTCTGCCAGCTCCTGATACATTTTCGAAGCGAATTAAGTGGCTTTTTGTGCGTAAATTGTAAATTGTGTTGAAAATCCACGCCGAGTGGCTGCGCCGACCGCCGAACAGCTGTTTTTATCAATTGTTCCAAATGAGCGCGCGCATTCCCCCACCCCCCGGTCTGGTGCAGGGCTGGCAACAACAACAACAAGCGGTGGTTTTACGGAGACGTAATGGCGTTTCTTGTGCTCATAGCTTAAATCATTTTTATTTAACAATCTGTTCGATGCGGTTTGTTTTTGTAATTCATTTTGGTTCTTGGGGGAAACTGTGCTTAATTTAAGGCGCGCTGGGAAAGGGGTTAGGTTCGGTTTACTTGTCCCATTTGTGGAACTCTGTGCCCTCGGGCGGCTTGATGGTCACCGTGTCCTTGGAGACTTCGTCCCAGTTGGTGCTGAGGACAGTGCCATTAGATTCAGAGAAGGATTTGTTCATGGCCTTTTGAACTTCCGGCGAGGAAGTGCTGTAGATTTTCTTTAAGAGCTGATTGAGGGCTTCCTCCTCTTTGGCGTCCTTTTCCTCGGCCTGCTCCTGCTCTTTGACAAACAGATCCCAGTTTTTGCCGGAGGCTTGGGCAGTGGCAGCTGGCACACTCGGCGCCGCCTCCTCGAGGCTCTCCCAGCGCTCGCCAATGGACTTGGCCAGAGTAATTTCAACTTTTGACGGAAAGGCCTTGTACGACGATCGTTCGACGACGATCGGATGCAGCAGGGACAAATGCAGCTCGTAGCCTTCGGCTGTCATGTGGACTTTCCTCTCCTCGATGTCGACTGCGAAGTTCTTCTCGGATGCATTTTTCAGCAGTACGTTTATGACCACTTTCGAGTCGGATTGGTACCAGTCGTGGCGGACAGACATCATGTCAGTAATTTTGCGCTATATATGCGAAGAATGGAATGCAAATATTATAATATTGGGCATGAAATATACAAAAATCCTTACGCTTTGTTTATATGCGGCGCCTACTCGTTGTGTTCCGTTTTATTTCATTCCCTACGTAGTTTGCAATGCGTGGGTGGGGAACGCTAAAATTGAAACAAAGAGTTGTCGCGTTGGTTTTCAGGGATGATTTTGTTATCGGATTAATATCGATTAGCGTCAGTACATATATATCAGTTATCGAATTATTAATACTCCCGGCAAAATGGTAAGTCAAATTTAACAAAAAATTTATTGAAATGCGGTGAATAATGCAAATTTAATTGCAGTTTTCATTGCTCCACAAAGAGGAGAACGCGCACGACAATGCTCTGTGGACTTGCGCCTGGGGCCGCGTTAGCGACGACTACGCTGCTGACGATGCAAACGACAATCTGCCGGCAAGGGACAACCTGCTCGATTTTGACAAAGGCGATCCAAAGCACAAGGACTTCATAGTGTCCGGTGGCTTGGACGACATGGTCAAAGTGTGGGACGTCAACGAAGACAACTCGCTCAACCTCCGCCACCAGCTTAAAGGCCACGCGTTGGGCGTTGTGTCGGTCGCTGTCAGTTCCGATGGCAAAAGTAATTTCTGCTCCCGAACGTAGTGAAATTTTGGCTTTAATGCGATTTTTTCTTTTGCAGCGATTGCCAGCAGTTCCTTGGACTCGAGTATGTGCCTTTGGAATGCCCAAACCGGCGATCAGCTGCATCTCTTGACGTTCGGCCCAGTCGACTTGTGGACGGTTGGCTTCTCGCCGTGCAACAAATACGTCATTTCAGGGCTCAACGACGGAAAGATCTCAATGTACAATGTGGAAACGGGCAAGGCAGAGCAGACCCTGGACGCCCAGAACGGCAAATACACACTGAGCATTGCATATGTGAGTAAAGCAAGCCGTCATCCTTTCATTATCCCTGACTGAATGCCCTTGCAGAGTCCCGATGGCCGCTACATTGCCAGCGGCGCCATAGACGGCATCATAACCATCTTCGATGTGGCAGCTGGCAAAGTGGCCCAAACCCTGGAGGGCCATGCCATGCCCGTGCGCAGCCTCTGCTTCTCGCCCAATTCACAGATGCTGCTCACCGGCTCCGACGACGGGCACATGAAGCTCTACGATGTGTAAGTCGCTCGTCATCCAAACAAAATGTGTTTTAACAATCTTCTTGGCTTTTAGTACACATTCCGACGTGGTGGGCACGTTGTCCGGCCATGCGTCCTGGGTGCTCTGTGTTTCGTTCTCGGAGGACGGCAAGCATTTCGCCAGCTCGTCGAGCGACCGCAGCGTGAAGATCTGGGACTCAGCCGAGCGCAAGTGCCTGCACACCTTCAACGAGCACAGCGACCAGGTGTGGGGCGTCCGCTACGGCCCCGGCAATGACAAAGTGATTTCCGCCTCCGAAGACAAGTCCCTCAACATCTACAACTGCCCCCTGAATGCGGTTGTTTAGGAGCGCGTTAAACAATAAATGTTAGTTTTATAACAACAAGAGAGCCCATTTTCAGGTACAGACTATTTACTACTATCCTCTGGCTTTGGCTTGTCCTGCAGCAGGAGCCGCCTGGCTTGTGTGAGTAATGTGTCCTCGTGCTTCTGATCTGGTATATAGATATTGAAGGTCCTGAAATGGTGGATTATATCCGCTGGAAGTACATGAACATTGAAACTCCGTGGGGTTAAGGAGGAAACTGTTTTCGACTTACCCACGGTTTCCTTCTTCATTTTGTATTCGTCGGCTATTCTCTCCGCCGGCCAGGCCTCGGGATCGAGATGATGATCGTTGATAAACTGAAGAGCTTGCCTCAGAGTGCATTTGCCAGGCGGGATTCGAGTGGGCTCTTTGTAGCCGAAATCGAAGTCTTCGGGCGTGGTGCGGTCTAGGGGAAGAGCTCCTTGCTGGGCGCTCTCACTGGCCTTGCGGTCTGCCACACGTTGAATCTGTTGGTAAGCAGAGATTGTCAGGAGTTCCAGCTTATTGGCCACAAATTTAACCCACAAATCGGTCCTCTGACGTTACATAAACATCTTTCAGCCGAGTGTCCAAGCCAGAGTCTTTCTTGTTGAGGTTGTCCAGGAACTTTGGATCCACTGTGGAGGCAGATAGGTTAGTACTCATGCTCTGTTTCGTTGTCTAGGACTTGCATTCTAGCGTGCGCTCCATGTCTCGCAGGTTGGAATCGTATTTGGGTGCCGGCGCCAGATTGCCTCGGTCCAGAAAGCGGTGGGCTCGGTTCTCGGCATTGAACCGATTCGCCTTACGCGACACCATCGACATCACCTTCCCCATTGGAAAAAGCTGGTATTTTATTCAGATATTCTTTAAAATTTCTTATAAGCCGTTCCAACAGCAACGAAAACATTAAAATCGGTAAGGGCAGCGGAGGCGCTCGCCAGAGCTGTCAACCTATGCCAAAAATACCGATAGCTGAAGCATGCAGCCCTGCGACTGCAATGTTTTGATTATCGGTTTCCGAGCACCGGTTGCACTCGGTGTGGTTTGGAGAATTTAAAATGGTTTTAGCCCGGCTGGCCCTGCAGTTCCGGCCCGTTGTAGTGTCCGCTGGCTACAGCACAAAGGCCAAGAGAGCGGAGCATGCCGAGAAACTCGCGCGCTACAGTCATGAGTTCCCAGACAAGCTCCTCAGCAAGAAGCAAAAGACGCCCGCTCATTGTTATGTGGCCAATGCCGCCATAGCCAAGCAATTAATCACATACATGGATCCTTTCCTGAAGGACGCCAAGTACGACACGGTGATGGAGCTGAATCCGGGCGTGGGCCACTTCACACGCGAGCTGCTCGACCGCGAGTCGCAGTTCCGCAAAATCATCCTCCTAGAAAGCACCGAACATTTCCTGCCTCGGCTCTATGAGCTCCATGCCTTGTATCCCGAGCGGGTTAAGGTGCAGCACAGCGACTTTGTCAGCCTGGGCAAGCTCACCTTCATGGACAAAATAGACAACGGCACTAGAGTGGCGGACCTGCTCCAGGACGTGCCCCAGCGCGGCTTCAACGAAGGTGAGCTGGACTTTCTCCGTGGCTTTTAATTCTTTTAACCCTTTGCAGATCCCAATATGTTGGTGTTTGGCGCTGTGGGCTCCTACAACTTCTTCAAGCACCTGATGACCTCGCTGATATTCCAGAACAGCATCTATGCGCTGGGAAGGACCGAAATGATCCTAGCCGTGCCCCCGCCCATTTACATTGTGGGTGATCTCACAGTCCCCCAATTAGATTACTAATAAATCTATTTTGGCCAGCACCTCACCTGCTCCAATGAGATCGGCTACCTGATCTACCGCTCGGCCACTGTGCTCTTCCAAATCCTGTTCGAGCATCGGTTCATAGCCAAGGTGCCGCGTGAGGAATTCCTGCCCACCCAGGCCGACTACAGCGTCCACAAGGGCAGCAAGCTGGGCAAGGTGCGCTCCATCAACCCAGAGTACCTGTACCTTGTGAAATTCGTGCCGCGTCGGAATCTCTATGAGCTGTGCTCCCCGCAAGACCTGGTGGCGCTTTGGTTTTTCGTCAAGCAGAACTTTGTCAGCCGTCGCAATCGTGTGATTCCCAACCTCGAGTGAGTTGCCCCATCCACCAGTATCTGTAAATTTAATACGTCTTTTTGTGGCAGAAAATGGGTGCCCGGCTGTGGGCCGCGACTGATAATCAACGCCAAGGCCAGCGAGCAGATTAAGCCGCTGTATGCGGACGAGTCGGCCGCCAAGCTGCCGCAGTTCTCCGTCCGCAGCACCAACATGAGCACGCAGGACTTTTACCCAGGCATCAACATCTACACGCAGTTTGGCGACCTGTCGCCCAGCCAGATGCTCACGCTGTTCACGCAGTTCCGCCAGTGGTCCGAGTACTCGGAAAGCTCCTTCCTGGCCTCCCTGGAGAACACCCTGCTCAAGCTGGAGACCAGCAGCGAGGAGCAGAGCATTGTGGACGGCGAGGAGGACGACATCACCAGCGAGACTGTGGAAGAGCTCATGGAGTCGCCCGCCCGCCCACCAAAAAGTCGAAAGCGCGGCGAAGTCATTGAATAATTTGCTGGCCCTTGTTTACTGTTCAAGCCACAAATCGTTTAAATAGAGAAAATGAATTGGAACTTAGGCCCGGCTGGCCGGACACTTGCCCTGGGCCAGCAATTGGCTGCCGGGCAGGCACTTGGCCGCCTCCTCGATGTGGTAGTCGTCCGGCGCTATGGGTTCCTCCTCCTCCGGCCCAAAGCGCGTGGCGATCTGAGGAGACAACTTCACACAGTCCACCATCAAGTTCTTGGGGTTCACGCCCAGCACATAGGAGAGCTGCTGGAGCGGGCAGGGATTGGACTCCTGGCTGCCGAACTCATAGCACTGGTTCTTGATCATGAACAGGCCGTCCTTCCGGCACGGATTGGCCACGCACTCCGGCACCACCTTGTCCTTGTAGAGGACCAGCATCTCGTTGGCCCCGCAGGGCCCGCGCCGGTAGGCCGGGTAGCAGGCATCCGTGTCGGGGTGATAGATGGCGGCTGCGGGCTTAGAATGAGTGACCGCAGGGTGATTAAGCAAGCTGACGACTCACCTGGGGCGCAGTCGCAAACCCAATCATCAAGCTGGTCGCCCGGATAGAGCAACTGGTACTTCTGGCAGCGAGTGGGGGAATACAGCGGACGGCGGCCCTGAACCCAACCGAGATAGGGGAGAAATCGAATCGAAAGTGAAATCGCTTAGGCCGCCTTATCAACTGCTGGCCGGCGGGTCAGCCATCTTACCGCCAGGTTTGTTTTGCTCTTCTCCTCCTCGCCGTCGGCCGGGAAGGCCACTTGCCCTCCAACGGCGGCCACGAGCAGCGCCGCCCACAGCAGCAAAGGCCAACTGAACGCCATCTTGCGGCTTCTGTTTTGATCTCCCTCCGAGAATCGGCTAATTAACAATCACTAAACTTTCTAGCTACCCGCTATTTATAATCGCGCGTCGGCCACACGAAAATCCCCAAACGAAACCAGCAAAACCAAACCAGCGTGAGCTCACGATGAGGAATAACTCGGCTCTGACCTTACTCCCTGGCGACTGCGCGGCAAACGGCGTCTGCCCTGCTCGAATTCCCGTTTGCAACTGAGAGGCTGCCCGGCGGCGAGCCAGCGAGCGAGCTTCCCGCGCCGAGCTTACGAGAGCACCAAAAAGCCAACACTGATAAGGCCCAAGCTTAAGTTTATTAGTTGAAGGCTTGATTATGATTATGGCTGATTAAAGGTCTTTATCCTCGTCGTCATCGTCCAGCTCGTCAGGGTCTTCGGTGGACGACTGAGTCCTGCAAATAAAAGAGCAACAATGAGAAGAGAATCAAGCGATTTTCGAGAGCAGCTTACTGGCTGAGGGTGAGCAGTTGGTTGAGGGAGGGGATGGTGAGGCGAGTGGACTCCAGGCCCTGCATGCCCTCCTGCTCCAGCTCGTCCATGTGGTGGTTCAGCTTGTGGACGCGGCAGTTGGTGTTCGAGGCAAACTGCTTGTTGCAGTACTTGCAGATGTAGGGCAGCAGGCCCTGGTGGGTGAGCAGATGCGACTTGAGGGTGGTGGAGCACTTGAAGCGCTTGCTGCAGGCGTTGCACTCGAAGCGCCGCTCGCCGGTGTGGATCAGCTGGTGGCGGGTCAGGGCGCGGCGGGTCTGGAGCATCAGCCCGCACACATCGCACTTGTAGCTGGGATCCCCGTGGATCTGCACGTGGTTCTGTGAATGGGTGGATAAATAAGCTTCTTTTTTAATTCCCCCCACTCACCCGGAGGCGCTTGACGTTCTTGAAACTGGCTGGGCAGTAATGGCAGACGAAGGGGCGGTCCTCCCTGTGGACGACCTTGTGCTCGTTCAGGGCGGCCATGGTCCTCACGGCCCGGCCGCATATCTCGCAAACGAAGGGCTTGAACTTGGAGTGCTTGGTGGAGACATGCAGACGCAGGCTGGCGGCGGATAAAAATTTGAGCTGGCACACCTCGCAGGCTTGGGTTTTGGATGGCTTCTGGTTTTTGAAAGCGGAGCTTTTGGTTTGCTCTGGGATGGGTGAGTTTAATTCCCGGAACAGTTCAGTGTCCATGCTTAGATTGTCAAAGCCACTGGAGCTGGAGGCCTCGATCAGCTCGCAGGTTTGGGTGTTGGGTGGCTTTTGGCATTTGGCAGCCGAGCTTTTGGGCTGCTCTGGGATGGGGGAGTTTAATTCCCGGAACAGTTCAGTGTCCATGCTTAGATTGTCAAAGTCACTGGAGTCTATAACCGAGGCCTCGATCTTCTCCAGCTCCGACTCGTCGGAGGCCACCAGCTCAATTTTATCGGGAGCCGCGCTGATGCAGTCCAATTCCTGCGGGATTGTCTTTACAGGCGATTCCAGCAGCCTGCGGAGAGCTTCATTGGGGGCACGTTTTTCTGCGCGGCTCGTGAGTTTGTTGTGGAGCTCGTTGCGGTACTCGGCTTCGATATCGCCCTGGTCGAGGATCTCCGATTGGCGCGTCAGGTGGAAGGCCTGCACAATGTGGCAGTGGTTGAAGAGGCCGTTGCGTAGGCGGAAGGTGACCTCGTCCTCGTCCTGGCGCATGCCTCTCACACGCAGCAGCTCGAAGGCGGTCTGCACTTTTCTGACGTACTCCGAAAAGTCGATCAGTCCGCCAATCAAATTGTAGCAATCGGAGCAAAGCATCAGGCTTTGGTCATCGATCGGACGTATCTGTTGGTGGGGAAAGAAGTTAATGTTGGTGGCTGGGCGTCTAGTTTACAAACCCACGTTAACATGAAAGAACTTTTGAATCATCATCAGCATGAAGTTCATGGAAGGATTCATGTTATTCTCTTCTGTCTGGAGATCATAGAAGCGCATCACGTTTTCGTCGTCGCCGCTGTGCGAGCACAGGCGGCACCAATTTGTCCAATCTGAGTGGGCGGCCCGCAGATGGGGAAAATTGTTGTTTTCATCGGCCGATTTGTTAGATTCCATGGTGGCTTGTTTTGTACAAATTAATTCGCAGTTTAAAGTGTCGCAAAAACCGTGAGCCTCAAAAGTGATTTTTTTTTCCTAGAAAAAAATTTTGAACCTTTCGCGCGGACGTGCCAACTCGTTTCCTTGCGGTTATATCGGTTAGGCAAGATCAGTAGTTTCGAGTAATCAGTGCTGCCACTTGCGGCTTGACAATCTGGCAGCGCTGTTTAAAAGTGCGCGATAAGTTTAAAACTGCCCAACAAAAATCGATAAAACGCTGCAAATTGATGGAATAATTGTTTTATTTTCGATTAAAATGGAGCTTAAAGGTGAGATGGCACTGCCAACTCGTTTTGAAAAGGGCTAAGTGCAAATACACGGGACGCCGCGCGGTCAGTGCTTGTGAGAATTGTGGATAAATAACTTCATGGTAAGTCCAGAAAATATCCTTTTAAATTCAGCTAACTCAGGCAAGGTGCTACCCAGCCTTGCATTTTCCCCCTTTCACTTGGGCCGCAATCGTTTCTCTTCGCTGTGGGGAATTTTCTGGGTCCTGCAAAAGAAAAGCTCAAATAAACAGCCCAGCCGCTTTTATTTTGGAACTTACATCACGCGCAGCTCCTCCAGCGTGGGCACGCTGAGCCGGGAGCCGAACGGCCCCTCCTTGCCCTCCCTCTCCACCTCCTTGGCGTGTTTTTTAAACATGTGCGCCCGGCAGTTGGCGTTGCAGGCAAACGAACGCTCGCAGTAATTGCACACGTACGGCCGCAGGCCCGTGTGGCTCAGCAAATGCGTCTTGAGTCCCTTCGAGCGCTTGAACTCCGCCCCGCATACGTCGCACTTGAACCGCCGCTCCTCGGTGTGCACCAGCTTGTGGGTGTTCCAGGTGCGCCGGGTCTGCAGCATTTTCCCGCACACGTCGCACTTAAAGTTTGGTACCGCATGGGTCTGCGCGTGGGTCTGCAGGAGACTTTAGTGTTTATCAATATTTGTAGCTCCGGAGGAGACTCACCTTCAGCCGTGACATGGTCTTGAAGCCGGCGCTGCATGTCTCGCAGACAAAGGGGCGATCCTCGCTGTGCACCAGCATGTGCTCGTTGAGGGCGGTCAACGTCTTGAGCCCCCGGCCGCAGCAGTCGCAAATGAAAGGGGTGGCGTTGCCATGGACGCTGTCTTTGTGTTGCCTGAGGGCTCCCACCGAGGAAAGGGTCTTGTCGCAGAGGTCGCATGTTCGGTTCTTTGTTTGGGCTGTGGATTTGGGTTTCTGGGCCACTTGGCAGCCGAATTTCAAATGCTTGAGGAACGAGCCGCGGTTGTGGTAGAATTTATTGCAGTTTTCGCATTTCATCTTCCTCCGCCTTTCCGAGTCCTCCACTTCGGGCTTTACTTCCGTCTCCTCCTCTTTTATTTCCTCTAAAGTTTCCGGCGGGTTTTCTATTATGTTGACTGGGGTTCCGGAATATTTCCTTATTACAATTGCACAATTTGTAGCGGCTGGCGTCACTGACTCATCGACAGCTCCATCGGTCTGGAGGGGCTGGCCTTCCTCGACGGGCACAAACTCTTGCACCTCCAGGCCGATGGTGGGCTTCTCCTCCCCGGCCTCTGAGGGCGTTTCAGCGGCCGGGCAGCTGCCAAAGTCCACGAACTCATGCCTCTCAGCAGGCTTGACTTTGGCTCCTGCTTCCGGCTCTGTTTCAGCCTCCGACGGCTTGATAATGTGCGTCCAGTCGCTGTCCTGCAGCCCGAACTGAATCCTCAAGCGCGTTATGTCCACGTCGGGCTTCGAGCGCCGCAAAACCTCGAAAACCGCCTGCACCTTGTTCACATGCTCGGCAAAGTCCAGCAGCTCGCTGATCAGCGTATAGCACTCCGGGCACAAGGCCCGGTTGAGATCGTCCTCCGCCAGCAGCTGCCAGCAGGATATAAGTTTAGTAAGCAGGTCTGGGATGGCGGGAATCGTACTTACGTCGACGTCAAAGTATTTGCGGATAGCGAGAAGCATCACATTGTCCCAGGTGCCCCAGTCCTCGACTTCGGGCCTGCTAACGAAGCTGACGTTAAGTGGACTTGATTTAGCGCAAAGACGACACCACTTAAGCCAGTGGCACTCGTCGCTGTCCATGGCCGATGACTCTTGCTCGATCATAGCGACTCAGCGGTTTAGCTCAACGTTCGTTGGCATTTACTAAATTTGTTTGGTCGACAAAATCCGTGCCCTTAATGTTTGTGTGTTTGTGCTGACGCTCACGCTCAGCTGTTGCGCGAGACCCGCAGGGCTGCCAACTCAGCGCGTTGATAACACAGCAATCGGAAATGTCTTATGGCAGCCAGGCGCCATCTATAAAACAAGCAGACGAGACCGCCCACAGATGGCGCCAGAATTTGAATTTGCTGAGCTTTTTTTTCATTTCATTAATTTTATCCACCCAAAATAAAAGTTTAATTCGATTTAAAGGTAAGAACATTTTTTGTGCTGATGCTCACGCTCAGCTGTTGCGCGATGCAGGCAGTGCTGCCAACTCAGCGCATAGGCAACAGCAATCGGAAATGTCGTATGGCAGCCAGCTTGCCGAAACCGCCCACAGATGGCGCCAGAATTAGAATTTGCTTAATTTTTTGCATTTAATTTATCTTTTCCGCCCAAAATAAAAGACTAAGTCGATTTAAAGATATAAAACTGCAGTTATCTAGATGTTATTATTTACACAATTACAATAAAAATTATTCAGTCACTATAATGCTCCTATATACAATTCAATATGTGAATATTTCGTAATTTGAACTCTCCACTCTCAATAAATATGAAATTAAGGTTTTCTCCTTTTAAATTTACAAAGTCGCGTGTCCTGCGATTGCCTACTTAAGCCTAATCTGCGCCGCTCGGATGCGAATAAATATCGGCGTATAAATCTGCATTAATCATAATTAACATTGAAATACAGCAAACTAAATACATAACTACAAGATATAATACAATTAGCGTTTCACAAGCAGTTGGAAAAAAAATAGACTTCACTTCGTCCCTCGTCCTACTCGTGGCTCCAGCCATGCGGCAGCACATAGTCCTTCATGCTGTACAGCGCCTTGGCATACCAATGGATTCCATTCTGCTGTCGGCCCGTGGCGGCCACCGCCTGATCCTTGCCAGCCCTCAGCTGCCCCTTGGCCGGCAGCCAGGACTGCACGGTGGCCCACAGCCGCATGGGCGCCAAGCCCCAATGCGCCAGCGACTGGCTGTCCACTATGGCATAGCACGAGGCGGCCACCGAGTTCACCACAATTGTGCCCTCCCGCGTCAGCGGGGCCACCACCCCCCGGGTGTGCAGCGTGGTCACGCGGACCACCCGCTGCGGCCTCAACTCCGCCTGGTCTTGCACCAGCACAAAGTCCTGCTCCTGGACGCGGTCCGCGAAGGTGTACTCCAGGGCCTGGCGCTCCGGCCGCCACACCATCACCAGGTGGGCCGGCGTCACGCTCAGCACGGCCCCGCCGTCCGTGTGCAGCTGGACGAAGCTCTCGTTTTGCTCCAGGTTGCGGTCCATGAAGAGGATGACCTCGCTGAAGACCGGCCGGCCGTTGGGGTCCAGGCTGAGCACGCGATCGCCCAGGACCAACTCGCTGAGCGGCTTCTTGGCCCCGCCCTCGAGCAGCGCCGTGCTGGAGGGGGTGAAGCAGCCGTGGACATGCGAAACACTGGAGGCGTCTGCAATGACAGGAAGACGAAAGGAGAGAGGTTAGTCGAGGCGGACGGTAGGTAGCGGAATTAGGGCCGCTAATCTAATTTGGCGTTAATAATGCGCCACACACAGGCTGCCTTGTTGGCCGTTTAATTGAAAAGCGGTCGAGTCAAAAAGGTTTTCACAGTTGGCCCAGAACAATGCCCTGCCTTTTGCGGCTTTGAAACGGGCCCGGTCCTGGGCGCATAAGGCGATCGGCCGACTGATAGCCGGCGTATCAATAACAGGCCCGGGGGAGGGGCCTCGGCCGGGGAGGGTGTGTTTTTGTTTCGAGTTTAACGAAATTGTGATCTTGTTTTCGCAGCGCGAGATTAGCCAAAACCCGAAGCGACCGCACAAAGACCCCGGCGACTCGAGCCAAAGCGGCTTAGCTCAAGGATACGCCAGGTAGTCGGCTAGCCTGCAACCTGTTCACCAACACTGCGCAATCCTTGGCCGAGACTCCCACTAGACGGGCCACCCAACGTGGCAGGAATTCTGCGGGGAAACTTTCTCCTGGGCGAAGGAGGAGGGCGCGTATTTTTCACACCCGCGAGCGCGGCTGGCGAGGCTTCGTTCGCTGCTTGTAAAATTCAAATTAAAAATTCCGGGGCCAGCCAACCGACCACTAACCGTGCGCTTTATTATAATGAGTGACCATAAAGTGGTCGGGGCGGGCGGCCGAATTCCAATGAAAATGCACCATTGATGCTCTCGGCCGAGGGCTGTTTGTTTGGTAAACACACACACACACACACACAGAGAGCGGCCGATGGAAAATGTGTAGAAACAATAAAAATCGGATTAAATACAAGGCAGCGGCCTATAAAACGGGGAATAATCGATGCCCGGCGTCACGGCCGCCCAGTGGCCAGCAACAGCACCAGCGGCAGCCGCCCAGTAGACAAAGCCCGGGCAGCGCGGTAACAAGACCGCAGAGCCCAGCGAGCCCCTAAAAGAAAACCAAAAGAATTGGTGTGAAACCTGCCAGAGAATCCCAAGCGTAGCGAATGATGCCCGGCCGGTTGGTCGCTTGGAAGGGTCGGGAAAGTGAGGAACTTGAAGGGTCATAAATTAATGAACCATTAAAGTGGTTAAAATTATCGTCATTTTATCTGTTGTTGTGAAGACTAAACTGATAAATTATTACAAAACAGAGGACAGCGGTGGCGGTGACGCTCACCAGGGACGGTGGCTGGGCAGCCACACACGCGGCCGCGTCGGCGGCGCGTTAACTTGGCTGCCACTGGCGGGCCGCTGTCGTGTTGCTCGGCTGCTGAGTGATCGTTTGGACAGCATTAACATGAACATGCAGACAACAACAACCACAACAACAACGACGACGGTGGGGCCTCTTAATGCGCGCGAGACATTCAACGACAGGCGGGCAGGCGTGCGCGGCTGGGGGGCTGGGGGGAAATTAGTGTCGACAAAAAGGTTTACAGTCATTATTTTTCGCTAGCCAGCGGCCAACAGGCAATTAGCAAAAAAACAAAAAAACAGCCACACCACGAAAAAAAAGACTTAGGCAACGAACTCGCCCGCCCGGCTGTGCCAAAACTGTCATAGTCATGTGGCCATGTGGTTTATGGGCCGGGCGGGAGTATCAGGCAGATCAATCGCCGGGCCGGACCACACACACAGACGGACGGAAGGTCATGTGACTTTGATATTTTCCGGTCCTTCGAAAAAGGAACGCCGGCAGGTCAGCCGGCGGCGCGGCCTCTTTCATTTGCTTAGGCAATTAGAATCAATGAGAGCGGCGATCCCCCGCAAGGACTCTTTGTATGGAAGCCGCCACAGTCACAATATTTTGACGGCCATGTGGGTGTGCCGCCCTAGGAATTTGTAATCCAAGAAGCGAAATATGCACGGACCGAGGGGCGGGGCAGGGGGCCGCTGGCTTTGCCGTAAATCAAAAGTCACTCAGTCAGTGGGGCCATAAAACGTGTAAAGGGTCAGCAGAGATTCTCTCGGCTTTTCTTGCCAGCAGCTTCGAGAAAAATTAATGGTTTATGTGTTTTGGTTGGCTGCGATCCTCTCTCTCGGCCGGATGGGCCGCTCCACTTGCCAGGCCGCCCCGTTGTATTTTCTCCTCGTCGCTGCTTTTTGGGGGAAAACTGGTTGTGGCTTGGGTAATGGCAGCCGCCAGCGTGTTGGGCTTTTTGCACACACACACACACACACACACCGCAGCCTCTTCCATATAAAGAGAAACAAAAAGAAGTTGGCCAGACGGACGGACGGAGGGACGGACGGACGGGCCGGTTGGTCGGACTACCTTGTTGCCAGTTTTTCAATTAGGCCCGAACGAACGATCGGCCGTTCCAGCCTCGCATTTAATTCAGCTGCCGCGCGTGTGTGTGTGTGTGTGCGGGGCCGTTGCCTGAGAACCGCTTTGGGTGTCGTATCATCAATTCGTTTAATTTGACAGGCGCAAACCTAAACATGTCAAAACAACAACATGCGGTTAGTCAGTGCCGCCGTTGCGGGCCCGCCTGTGGATGCGGCCAGGACCGGCAGCGGCACCGGGACCCAGACCGGGAACTCGCCCGGTTTCCGACTTTGTTGTCTTCTCTTCTCGCTTTATACAATTTCCACTCAACCCGCAGCGACTCGTTTTGGCCGCAATTTTTGGTGGGCCACTCAGCGCAGCCATTTGCCCACGCCTGTCGGATTAGCCAGCTCCGCTCGGCCGGCCAGCCTCGTGCAACACGCGAAATTACGCTTGTTAGTGTCACTTCTGGCTAACTGGTCGACATCTCACACACACCAGGGAATTTGCCTTGCAAATGACAAATCGGAACCTACCTGATTTGACGGAGCAGTAGATGTGCCGGCGGCTCACGTAGAACACCCAATCGAAGCCGGCCTCGACGGCCAGGCGGGCCAGCATGCCGTACTTGGCCTGGTCGCGGTCGGAGGTGGCAATGGTCACAGCCCGGCCCTCGTAGTGGAGCGACTCGAGGCCGTGGTGCTGGTCCTCGTCCCAGCTCTCGGTGACCAGCAGGCGGACGCCGGGCCACTGGTTCATCACGGAGATGGCCAGCGTGTCGAGCTTCTCGCGGCAGCGCTGCAAAACAAGAAAATCAATTAAAATTAAATCTCCACTGGCAGGCAAGATGATGATGATGATCAGCCAGGCGGCTGTAAAAACTGCTGTAAATAAGGCGGCCGGAACGCCATCGCCATGTTGGCTCACCGACGCACACACGCGCAGGCGGCGGCGGCAGCGGCGGTGGCGGCGGCGGCGAAGAGTGCGGCGAGTGTGTTGGCGTCTGCCTCTCCCTTTTCCGCGGCATTCGAGGCGTGGCATTTGCTGGGCATTCATTTTGGAAGGGCGCGTTCATTTCGTGCGCGGGCCAAAACGAAAGACTCAAGCCACGAACTTGCCGGCCCGCTGGGTCTCTGTTTGTGGCCGCATCCTTTGATTTCGCTGTCCCTCGCAACCTCAACAAACAGTTAGGTTTGGCCGCTCGAAAAAAGGCTTATTTGCATTCGCATTGGGCAAACATTTTTTGGGATCCTCGAGGAACCTGTTGCCCTGGCAGGCAAATAGTCTGGTTGTTGTTTTTTCTGGGCCCTCCTGGTCGGCTCTTTTTCAAGTGAGAAGACGAAGAAAACGGAGAAAATTCGATTTGTTTTCTTTTGGTTCCTCTGGTTTGCTCAGCCCTCGATGGCTGAACAAAAAGGATTCAAAGGCAGCGACTGCCCAAATATTTGAATGCCAACAGTCCCCGCCCGGCCATCCGACCGGTCGCCGTCGCTAACCACAAAATCAATTTTCAACGGGCCCAGGATGTTCGGCCAGGGACGCGCACTCCGGTGGCCTTTGTGTGCAAACATTTTGCAGTCGGCTGTTGTCTGTCGGGCGTAAAATCAATTTGCAGATCCTTTTTAACAAACCACAAAATCGGCTTGCGATTGCCTTCGCCGTCGCCGTTGCCTTCGCTTTGGCGATTTGTCACAGCGACCGGCCGCGCCGAATTGCCCTCAATTGGGAATTCAATTTGATTTTTGCCGGGCCTTCTCAGAAGCTGGCGGCCGTCCTCCGTCCGTCCAGGAGGCTGTAACTTTGCTTTATTAAAAGGCTTAACCAGTCAAGTGGCCGGGGGCCAGGAGCCTTAATTGCCGCTGACGCTCCTAATGGGCCCGTCGCTTATGGCCAACTGCTAATGAGCACAAAAGCGTAACGCCAAAGAGCAAATAGCCAAGCTCCTCGCCGCTCCTCCAGCCTGTCCAGCGAGATGCTAATGCGTCCGAGGATCGGCTGCGTAGGGTAAACACTCTCAGTGTATTGATTAAATAAGCTGGCGGTGGTGGCGGCGGCGGCGTCGGCGGCCCCAAAAGATGGCCATTTAATGTGTTTGCTTTGTAAGTGGCATGGCCGGCGCGGCGTGTCGAGAGGCCACAACAAGGGGCAAAATCTTAACACAACAGCGTCAAGTGTAAATACCTCCCCCCGCCCCTCGGCCAACTCCAGGGCACACAAGTCCTTCAGTTGGAGTATAAAAAGCTGTGCGCATTAATTAGACAACAATAAACAGACAAGACTCAGGGTGTGTGTGTGCTCAACTAGGTGTGAACTTTCCAGGCGGCCACGCCTCGCCGCCGTCTTTTTGTTTACCCGAAAGGGGAAAATTTGGGAAAATTCTCTAGCTGTCCCCCCCCGCCTGCCGGTTGGCTGGCTGGGCATCTCTGATGCGTTTTTAATTGCCAGCGGCGTCGGCCAGTTGCGTTGCCAGTTCTGTTTTGCAGTTTTATTGATTTAAATCGCCCGCGAGTCAATTTGGCGCTGCTCATCATCATTAGGCGGCCGGGCCACATCACTGCCGGCGGGCGATTAAGCCAACCGCCGATCGTTTTGTTTATTTTAGCGCCTCAACTATGCGAGTGTCCAACGTCCGGCTGGCCGGCCAGCCACCTGGGCTGAAGGCCGTTTCGGGTTACCGACAATTAGGCGCTGGCAGGAACTCCACGCACCAGGACATCCACGCAATTTAACGACATAATTCAAGTGCGCATTAAGTTACGCCGCCAAATCACAGCCGAGGGCGGCCTTCAACCCTTTGTAAGCAGATATCGCATATCCTTCGATCGGCGTGCAAAAGGAAGCGAAATCTTACAACTTCAAGAGGAAGTTGCGTCACAGGACACAAACCAGGCCCACCGGTGGTGCACCCACTGCCTCTGCCCCTGGCGTTTGTGTGTCAACGCCACTTGAGTCCCGCCCGCCGCTCGCCCGGCTCATCCCTCGGCCACTTAGGCCTCGTTTTAGGGCAAAATGTCGAATCACTCGGCGGCCAGGCCGCGCGTGCTGGGTGGCCCGGCCAAGTGGCTGGCTGGCAGGGAGGCGGGGGCAGACTTCCTGTGGGCCTCGCTCGGCAAATGCTTAATTGGCGAGGCGATCGATCGGCCGAGACGGAACGGCGACGACAAACGAGAAGCTGTTTATTTGGCTTGGAAATGGAAATCTATTCACAGTTTATTATTTTTTGCATTAGAAAAGCGCTCGTAATGAAAATCTCCGCTTTTTGTTTACGCGACTCCACTCAAAGTCACTTTTGTTTATAATCCGTGTGTGCGTGTGTGTGTGTGTGTGTGGGAGTCAATCAATCGAATGGATGGTGCAAATTTTTTAATTAAAAAATCGAAAACGGCCACTCTGCCCGCGGCGACTTAGCGTCCGTCAAACCCGCAGACCCTCGAAGTTATCGGGCGCTGCTTTTATTTATTGATTGGCAAATTTGTTTACACACACTCACACACACACACACACGGGGCTGGTGTGTCACCCACGTCACTCGGTCTGGCGATCGCTGGCTCGGTTTGTTTTGGTTTCCTTATAAATCGATGCTCATTAAAAGGCGGACAGACGGACAGACAGACGGCCGGCCTTTGTTGCATTGGCTTATTGGATTAGTGCCAGAGCTTCTGTTGTCCGTTCCGAGAGACACTCCGATTGCATCTCGGGCATTCTTCCCGCTCCACCTGAGCCCCAGCCCGGGCCGCCTTAATGGCCGTCACACTTGCGGGCGACTCTCGGCTTTCTGATTAATTGAAGTTGGCCTAATGGTGACGCTTGGCCGCGGTCAGCTGGTGAGTTGGCCCGGCCATCGATCACAGCATCGTGTGTCTCTCCGTCTGTCCGTCTGCAGCTGCGCCTGCGCATAAATCTCAGCGCAAATAACTAAACGGCCATAAAGAGGCGTCATTTTATTGTTATTAATTAAACGCTATTAATTTGCAGAAATCGTAAATTAAATCGACCCCCGCTCCACCTCTGGGGGAGCTTAAATGATAAGCGCCATAATCCTGTGATGTGTGATTAACTTTGATGATGAGTTATGGGCCCCAGGCGGCTGTGGCGCGGGACAAGATGACTGGCAGGAATCCGGGCGACCCGGCGACCCGTCAACCCTCCTCCGGGGCACCTTGGGGCCCTGTGAAATGTGAGTCAGCGTCTGTCCGGCGGCGTCTGTCCCACGGCGCGGTAATGTGATAGCCCCGCACTTCTTAGCCGACCACCGGCCGGCCGGCCGGACGACAGTTCATAAAAATTCGCGACTTTTATGCAAACAAACCAAAATGGGATTCCGTCCAAGGGCCCCAATCGGCTGGCGGGGAATGTGCGCCCTCGTAAAAGTATCAAATTGATTAATAAAACAAGTGAGATGAAGGCGATCCCTTCGGCCTACTGGATGCTCTAAAGGACTCTTATCTAAGGAGATTCTAGAAGAGGCTTTTCCCCAACTCACAGACTTTCCCTCTTCCAGTTTGAAGCGGAGGGGATCTTCTGCCCCTGGCGAGAATTGAGTGCCTTTCCTTTCCCATTAGCCTGGCTGGTTGGTTAGCCAATATGCCCGCTTGGCCTTCGGCTGGGGCTCAGGGTATGAGAGAAATAAAAGAGGCAAAGGCGAAACTATAAAAGCGTTGGGGAGACGCTTTAGGATTTTCGGATTTTAGGATTCTTTTCGCCCGATTTGTCCACTTTTTGACTGATGTTTGTTTGATAAGTTTGACGGCCCGACTGTGATTACTTTGTGGCCCTCGGAGTGGTTCCCACGATTCGCGCGGATTTTCGCTTATCTTGGCCGGGGGGCTGCCGATTTGTGACATCATCGGAGGTGCCCCCGTGGACAGCCGCCCGCACGGTCCTCGCCTTTATCTGTGAGCCATAATAGGATCAATTTTTCCTTTCTTATGATTTAATGAATTTTGAGTCATAAAGTTCTGAAAATCCAGTGGTTTGATGGAATGACTGCCTCGATGGTCAGACAGAGCGATGGATGGATGGCTGATGCGACGGCTGCTGCATGCATGTCAATAATCATATCAGATTACCACCGGCTTTGCCCCATTGTGGCAACAATTTATGAAATTTTAGAAGTTATGTTGAGGGAAAGCCGCCGGCCGGCGACCACTGCCGCCTGCGGTTGCCTGCCTGGCCGCCTCACAGTTCAGCGCATTTGTAAGGCGGCGCGCAACTTTGTCTAATCCCTTGAGTAGGGTATCCAACTGCCCCTCCCCCCCCCTACCCCTGACCCGCAGCATTCATTAGGGCTCATTACAAGGCGCGGGCGCAGGTGAGCCGAGTCGATGGCTAAATGCTTGAGATTTGCCGGTTCTGTGGATTTTTGGGGCGCTTTAATGGCCACAACGAATCGAGGGAACGCAGAACGGGCAGCGGGCGGCCAGGACGTTCCCATAAAATGCAATTTAGTTGCGCTGCCGGGCCCCTGGTCAATGTCACTTCGGTAGCCGTGACAGAGAACAACAGTTGTAAATATTTGCCCTGCCTCAGCAGACATTCGGTCACACAGTTGGTCAGTTGGCAGCCACCGGCAGCAGCCTTTTTATGCGGCATTTGTCCTTGCTGCTGCTGATGTCATTTAGTCAAGCGGGCAAGGCCTTGGCTGTGTCCTTGACTGGGCGAGGGCAATGCGGTGTTCTTGTCGCCTGCAACTGTTAATTGTTTGTCGGCTGTTAGAAAGCGTCGCCCACGTTGCAGGCCAGCAAATGCAAAGCGAATTCAAGGCCTCGCCGGCTCCGGCCATTAAAATGCTCGGTGGGCAAGTTTTTATGGCCATTTGGATTTTGTGTATGCAATTCGATTGTGGCCCCGAGGCGCGTGGCAGTCCCCAAACTCCAAGCATCGATAAAATTCGCTATCGTTGAGGTGGCCACTGCTATTCGATTGACCGCCAGGCGCGTGGCAGTCCCCAAACCCTTGCGTTATCGGGGTGGCCACTGCACTCTGGCAATCGGTTAAGTTTGTTATCGACGAGGTGGCCCCATTGCACTCGACACCCACAGCCGGCCACGCCCAGCTAATCCTCAACAGCTCATCAACAACAGTTGCTAATTAGAACGGCTGTTGGCTTAATTGAATTCCGCCGTCGCCGTCGATAAAGCCAACTCGGCTTACACAACCCAGCGATTAACCTACACTCTGGCCAGGCTAGGGGGGAGGGGGGAGTGCATGTTTTTTTGCCACTTTCGCTGCCGCCCGCCGACTGCCGCCTGGCTGATAAGATAAAAATCACACTCGTCGTCGCCGGCCGGCCAGCGTTTGTTTGTTTGCTTTGTGTTTGTACACATGTAGCACAACCCCCCCCCTCCACCTGGGTGCTGTCCACTCATCCCCACTACTGTCCGCTTATCGGAGGCGATAAGCGGGCCACAATTCGCGTGCCAAAGCAGCGGGAAAAACCGAAATGACTCGTCTGCGGGCAGGCGGTGGGCGTGGCGTTTAGTTGGCCCTGGTCAGGTGCGACAAACGTTTACGGTGCTCCCTCCCGTCATAAATTTCGGGCCAAATATAAAACCAAAGACAGTTTAATGAGCCCCCAATGACGCTGCCTGAAAACTGCACTGGGATTTCCGCGGTCTGTCCCGGTGACCCCGCACGTTACCCACGTAGCCGTTTATCAGCGGCCATTAAGACGGCGATAACTGGCCAAAACATTTATAATTAGACAGGCCAAATTTACGACCAACTGGCCGGCAAGGAGACTCACCTTGGTCATGAAGCGGTCGGCGCCGGTGCCCTCCTCGTCCTTGAAGATTATATCCCTATTGTAGTTTGGTACTAGCTCCTTGAACTTGGGTGAGTCGCGCTGGATCTTGCCCTCGATGGCCCCGGAGGCCCCCAGTTGGTACTCCGATAGGTTGGGCACCCGTTGCTTCAGCACCAGCGGATACAAGTGGCGTTCTCGCGGGCGGCCCAGTCCCCGGCCCGGGCCGCAGCTGTGGGCGGGTGTGATGAAGCTGAGGGCCGAGCACAGGGCGAGCAGGAGCATCAGCAGGGAGCGGCGGGGGCTCTGCTGGTGGTGGCAAAAGCCCAGCGGGCCACGTTGCGTATGCGCAACGCAATGGCTGGCTTTGCTCGCGTGGCTGTGGCGCTTCACGTCCACGGCCAGGCAGGTGGCGCTGGCGCAGCTCAAGATCGTGGCTTCCGTATCCATCATCGTTTTTTTTTTTTTCTTATATATTTTTGGTTGCACTCACACACACGCACGCGCGTACACTCGCCCAGGAAGGCCTCTTAGCCGGGGCACTCGCGAAAGTCGAATCGTATAAAAAATGTTGAAAACTTTGGGAGGAGAAGACGTAACGTTTGGCGTTTTCCGTGCCCCCGTGAGAAGATTTGAAATCAGCGCTCGCCGAGCTCGACAACCGTTGCGCTCGCCTTGTGATTGACAAATGACATTTTCGAGCGGCCGAACGGCCCGTTGGTGTTCACTTTTCAGTTTTCAGTTCGGTTCACAGTTCCCGTTCCTCTGCCTCTGTATATGTGAGGGTGCTTTCAAGAACCACTCGTCGTCGTCGTTGCCGTCGTCGCTGCCTTGGCCGCCGCTCGCGTTCATTTTTCCGGTGGTGGCTCTCATTGGACGCGTCACCGATCGCCGATCGTGCCGAGTTCATTTTTATGCTCGCCTCGCCCCATTAGAGAGAGCGAGACGACTCTATAGACTGGCTGCCCAGGCTGCTCACGCGCACATGCGCACTGAGGAAGATTTATCGCGGCCTATGTACTCGCCTCTCTCTCTGCGGCGCGCCAGATGTTGGCTCATTGAGTGCCTTGCCAATTGGATGCCCGTGTGTGTGTGGCTGGCCTGCATCTTCGGCTGCAATTTCTCTTAACACTTGCACTGTTGACTCGAATCGAGTGGACTCTAGTCGAGTCGGGTTGAGAGGACCTGGACTGGTGGGACGGCGGCTTGTTAGCTGCAGCGGCCTGCGCCGGGGATTCGCATTGTTCACCTTTGCCTTTCTGGCCGTTTGTGTTTCTTCGTTTTATTGCTTGTAAATTAATAATGTTCCGGTTTTTTGTGTATTGTGTGGCTGGCCGGGTGGCTCCCTCGGCCGTCGCTGCGGGCCCACATCGATTTCCTGTGATTTGGCCAATCGATCCAAAAATCCCCCAAATCCCAGGGCCTTAGGCTTCCCTCCCCCCATTTGATTTATGGCCCGTCCAGTGCAAAAGTATTAACCACCAGAAACAGGATGTCGTTTCGGCCCCCCGATAACATTGGAGGCCGGTCAGCCGGTCATTTCCTCCGATAACTGGCCGGGGGCGGAGTACAGTTGCGCGGCAAGCACTCGAAATAGATTCATAAATAACCACAATAAACAATGAGTGAGCCCGGCGAGAGTCCGTCTCGGCAAATGCATGGCGAATCGACTAGCTGAAGTTCAAAAGCCGCCACTCGCCTTGCCGCTTGAACGCGGGTTTTCCAGGGGGTGGGGGAGGTCCCGGTGTGTTGACATTGCCACTTATTGGGTGCGAATCCGCTCTCGGCTGTTTGCCGGGGAAATTTGCACTCGCAAGACCGAAAAAAACCCGCGGTCCGCTGGGTGGTCCACCGGTTCAAACGGCTTTTGATATTTGGCTCTAAAATCCAGCGATTTGCATTCAGAGCCCGTTTAAAGTGCACCTGCAACTACAAAGTAACGGCGAATCTGTCACTCTCATCGGCCCGCTCATCACACTGCGAGAAAAAGCGCACACTTCGGAGTGCCAACGATCTGAAGATGAGAGAGGAGAGGCGAAAGAGGAGAGCGATTGATCTGAGGATGGGAGAGGAGAGGGAGCACCTAAAAGAGCCTTAGTAAACTTCTCCTGACGATTCCTGAGAGTCCCCAAGAGGTAACTCATTAAGAAGGTGGAGTATTCCAGGCAGATTGAAGGCCTAAGCTTGGGAGAACTTGGAGAGCTCTTTCTGCATTAAAGAACTTTGAATAAAACCGTTTTGCAACTGAAGTAGAACATTCTGGATGATATGAGCTATATAATCAGTTCCTAGGGGTTCCTGAAATCCTCTTAGAAGATTCTAGATTTCCTGCTTGAAGATCAAAGTCTTGGATCGATCTAAAGAAGAGTTATAAATTGAAATTCAAGAGATGCCTGAACTGAAGAAGGAATTTTATATTCAACACCTTCGAGGATCTTTAAAAATCTCTTCATCTATTCCAAACCTTCCTTTCTTCAAGACTCTTAGACTCCTGAACCAAAGCTTTCTTTATATTCCGATTCCTTTAAAAATTATCCCCGCTTTCCTCCCATTCTGATAGTTCTCTACTCCCCTCGATTAATCTTTCATCCTGCCATCCTCTCGATAAGAATTTCTTTCCAACTCTCTACCGCAATCTTTTCTCTGAGTGTGAGGAGAGAGGGCCATTTTCTATATACCAAGAAACACTAAAGACTTCGATGGGAATGGGCCTGGGAATGGGATGATGGGAAGGCAATCCAAACGAGCGGCAGTTACCCCAGCCACCCGCCTGTAAGGCGAGGGGTGGGGGACGACGGACGACGGACAACGGACGACGGACGACTGTACGTAATGGAATGCCGGGCGTAGCATAATTTCAACAACAAAAACTCAATGGGAGTGAAAATGAACTCGACACCGGGCGGCAAAGATACAAAGGAAAGGCAAAACGCCATCAACGAGATACACGGAACCAAATTAAAGATGAAGAAGCTGCGCCACCACCACCGAGCCACCTCTGTGTGTGTGGCACATAAACTCCCTTATGGCTGTGTGTGTGCGAGCGGCGGCGGCGTCGGCAGCGTCTCATTATGTGCTCCAGTGCAAGTGTCTGTGTGTGTGGGGCGGAGCTGCTTACGGCGCTCATTTGTGAATGAACGCGGCGGGCAACGGCAGCGGCGGCAGCTCAGCCATGGCCACCGCATTGCAGCAGCGACTTGGCCATTCCAGAGAGCCCCAGACCGGGCCAGACCCGACCAGACCAGACCCGGCCCGACCAGACGAGACGAGACGAGGAGATGCCAAAAAGTTAATGAGCATGAATAAATGGCAGCCAGTTTGGAGCTGGGCAGCTGGTGGGCCGGGCGGGGCGGGGGACGTTAATAATGCCGATAATGATCATGATCAGGATAATAATGACGCTGGGGTTTTCAATTTTGGCGAGCGTAAAAGTAAAACGTCTAGAAACTCAATTCCAGCAGAGCCAAGATAAAAAGCCAAAGATTAAACGGCAATTGGATTTGGATTTATGTGAATATTAATGGCCGAGGCGGCGAAATAGAAAAACCGGAAATGCTTAGACGCGGCCATTTTGTAGGCCGCGTTAACATGGCCGGCTGAGCGGCCCATAAAGCCCTGACGAGCGCAAGTTTGTTGGCCATTGGATTTCCCAGAAGCGGCCACTCAATCATCGGCCGACGGCTGCCTAACGGTGCCGTGGGTCCTCTAATGGATGTTGACATTTACGGGCGGGCGGAAGAGGACGACTGTTTTGTCATTTAATTCACATAAATTAAAGGCCAACTGCCAATGGGGAATTGCCGCCACAGGAATTAGGCAAATGCTCGACACAGCATTCCAAGGAATTTGCTACCGCCGCCGCCAACAAAGGCCAACAAAGCCCGGCCAACTGAATGGAACCTCCGGCGTCCGGGGCCAGGGGCTTGTAACATAAACATTTACAAAAAGGGTCGCCACGTCCAGCCGACTGAGCGCGACTGGTTGTGTGTGTAGAAACATTTGTCAACCGGGCGGCTTTTGATCCTGGCCGGTCGGTCGGGCAGGAGTCAGGCGGTTATCATTGTAGTCACGGGTCCATTGTGTTATCAGCCGGCTGAGATCGTTCGGTGCGCCTGCGGTCGGCACAGCAGCCCACGGTGAGTAAGCAAGCTGGTCGGACCGCCTGCTGGGCATATTTGGCAAACAGTTTTTCTCTCCTTGTCGAGAGACCACAAAAATGCACACGAGTTGTCGGCTGCGGTCGCCTGTTGTGACATTCGGCCCACGCGGCTCCGTCAGCAGCGCCACCTAGCGGCCGGTAAAATCCCCAGCCCCTGCCACTCAACTGCACTCGAGTCGGAGAGTCGAGCATTCAAATCTGTATCATGGCGTGCTGCGGTCAAGTGAAGCGCATGCGTTGATGGACTTGAATTATATGCGAGTTAAGCTTGCACCGCCACCGTCGGCCGGTTGGCCATCATAAAAATTAAAAGTCATTATGGGCTGGAAACAGCATTTAAGCCGCGAGTCGGGGCTGCTGTGCGGTGGCCGCTTTATTCCCACACTGGCGCGGCGGCTGGAGCGACAGGGGCTTCTCGGCCGTGGAGTGGAGTCGAGTGGACTTGGAGTGGGTTAATATTTGTTTGCTTTATAATTTTGAATTGACAGGAAAGTGGCGCTTGTTGGCTGCATCGCTCGCAGTCGGCGGTCGAGTGGTTTGTGTTGTCTGCGCGCCGATTATGGAAAGTTGATGGCCCGCCCGGCCGCCAGTTCGTTGCCTAAGTCTTTTGTTCTTTCGTTCTGTGACTCAGCCGGCGGCCTCTGCAGTTCCCACATAAATTCGCGCATCCGTTGTCAAATTAAAAATGCCTAATGAGCTCTTCTCCGCCTTCTCCGTCGCTGGCCATGCAAAGGAGCTGAAAAATGCATTAGAAGCCGCAACGGCAGCCACCGCCACCGCCAGCACCGCCAACGTATCGTGTTACAGGCCGAAACGGGTTTCGAGTGGAAATGCGTGTAGCGTGCGAATCAGCAGAACATGAAAGGAAAAGGATGCTCTTGTCCATGTCGTGGCCGGCCGCCCCCGCCGCCCATCAGCCGCCGTCTCTGCCTCCTCTTCCGTTGTCATCGTCGCGTTTAAAAATAGCCGAACCGAGCCGAGCGCAGCGGCTGTAAGCCAGCATGAAAAATGGCAACACTTTTGCGCTCATAAAACCTATTTATACACGGTCTGAGGAGGCCCCCCCGCCCCCCGGAGAAGAGCTGCAAGTTGCATGCCAAAATCCATTACAGCAGGCGGCCCTCGAAATCAATGAGCCGGGCGGCTACCTGCGAGCGGCCGTCCAACTGCCCAGGCCAACGAATATGCCCGTCCGCTCGGCTGCAGCGACCGCCGTTCAATCGCCAATGCGCAGGCTGACGCGCAGGCGCGTGAGATCTCCACGCAAGATCGCCGAGAGTGGCGGGCCTCGGTCCATACAACCGGGCGGGGAAGAGGGCGGCAACGATGTCGAGAACGACAACAGCAATGCCAACAGACAGCAACGCCTGCCTGCCCCACCAGCCAGCCAGCCAGTGCTGGCAGTTTTCAGTCCCCGAAGAAGCCAGAATTCTGGCTGCCAAGGAGTCGCTGTGGGAAGCTTCTTTATCCTTCTTCCTCTGTCTTAAGTTGGCGTGGCTCTAGATCGGAATCCAGTCCATCAGCCAAGAGGAGGAAGCTTCACTTTGCCTTCTCCCTTTCACATAGAATAAATCGGCATCAAGTCCATCATCAGAGAGGCTGAGTGGGAGCTTCATTTGGGGACGGATTCAAGGTCTCAAAAGGGCCTCCAGTTCATCAGCCCGGAGGTTGCCAAGAGCTTCATTCATTTCCTCCCTTTGCCTAAAGTTGGCATGGAGTAAATCGGCCTCCAGTCTATCAGCCAGGAGGCTGTAAGGAGCTTCATTCTCTTTCTCCCTCTGCCATGAACTGAATTTGCATCCAGTCCATCATCAGAGTAGCTGAAAGGAGCTTCATTTGGAGATGGATTCATGGACTTCTGGCCGAAGGAGAGGGCAGAATTCTGGTCATCAACTGCCTCAGTTCCCTCGTCTTGAGTCTCCATTATCAGAGGAGCCTGTCAGGGGCTTCATTTGGAGAAGAGTTCATGGTCTCAAATCAGCCTCCAGTCTATCAGCCAGGCATCAAAAAGAAGCTTCATTCTCCCTCTCCCTCTGCCATGAATTGAATCAGCATCCAGTGCCTCAATCAGGAAGCTGTAGGTAGCTCCTCCTTTCACCTTCTCCCTCATGAACTAAATCGTCTCCCAGTCAGCCTTTTCGAGTATCCAGCTTAGCTGCTTTTGCGGCTGAAAGAAGGCGCAGCTCTGGGCAAGGCAGAGCCGTTGGGAAGCAAAAGCGAAGCAGAAGCAAGCACAACAAGCGGTGGCGGTGGCAGCAGCCACATTCATGTGAGGCCCGGGACCACACAAATACAGGCACGCGTTCGCTGACAGAATAAAAATTGTTGCGTTTGTGTTTAACGCGCGAACGCGGCGATATCGCTCGCATTTGGGCCTTGTTTCCAGCGACCCCGCGCGCCGCCCGAGCCAGCCACCGAGGCAAGGCAAGGCGGCTGGGATCGGATGCTGCCGCTGCTGAGGTTAAAGTGGCAGGCAGTCAGGCAGGCAGGCAGGCCGGGGCGGACAGACAGGACAGTCAGTCAACCAGGTCGCTTGGCTGGCTGGCTGGGTTGCCGGGCATTGTCGGCTCGCTTGGCTATCACTGAACGATTATCGTGCATTTTAAAATTCTTACGAGTTTCTGCCGTTCGCCTCGGCCGGGCCGGGCCTTTTTGCCTTTATATTGCCCTTTTTCGTTGGCTCTTTCTTTCTTCTTGGCCTTTTGTGTTGGGCTGTGTGTATGATGGCCAGATTGGAATCACGCATGGGAACAACTTCTGACTGCAGTTCGGCTAAGCGCCTTGGCTTTTGTCCTCCGCCGTCCCATAAAATTTACGACCTCTGTTCGCTTTTTAAACACATTTTTATTAATTGTTTATAGTAATTTGCATTTATCAATTTGTTAATTGCATAGTTTAGTACATAGAAATAGTTGCCATCTCTCTAACTATCCACTTGTCCCTTGGCGAGATGCTTCGAAAGAAACCCGATTCCCACACAATACTCTTCTATATGCGGTTTAATTTCTAGATCAATTGCTAATGCATAACTAAGTGAACTAAGTGGTTTGGGGGGGCTGGCTGACTTGTCTTCTGTCCTAGTTTAAGGGACTTTAATGCTTTTCAAATACACACACACAGACATTTTTAAATACCGATTTCAATTAATAACAATATATATAGATTTTGGGTTGCTTTCTCGAATTCTTTAGGGACTTTGGGTGGGCTTACTTACGGCATTTCAAATTGTCAAATAGCATTTAACTTTTAATTCACACCTACTTAACAACACACCCACACACACCCCCAGGGACTTAAGGAATTCTCTGCAAATCCCCCAAGTCCGCTTATCGGGCAACTTTGTGGTCGCACACGCGGAATGACTAATGGGAACATCGAATCAAATTAAGAAGCCATTAACAAAGATCTATTCCAATGCTGAGCGAGTATATAGCGGCTATATAATCGGGGGTATTGCGGTAGTCGCGAGAAACCATAAAATCGGATTATAAACTTCCAAACAACTCAGATCTTCAAATACAACGACCCCACGATCTATTCAAATGCTGATCCTAAAGAGCGTGTATATAGCGGCTATATAATCGGGGGGTATTGCGGTAGTCGCGGCTTCTGCTTGCCTTTCAAACGGGAAACCATAAAATCGGATTATGAATCAGATCTTCAAATATAACGAACCCACGATCTATTCAAATGCCGAGGGATCCTAAAGAGCGAGTATATAGCGGCTATATAGTCGGGGGGTATTGCGTTAGTCGCGGCTTCAAACGAGAAACCATAAAGTCGGATCGAAAGAATCTCTCTAAAAGGTGTGCGTGGGGTGGGGTGAAATATTCTATGATTGGCTGGCGAACCCAAAGTATTCCCTAGATTTTAGGTAGAGTCTATGGTAAAAGTCCTTAGAAGCTGTCGGTTTGATTTGTAAGTTTTGCTTTCTTTATAAAATTGCTAGGTTAGTTGACACACAGTTCTTTAAAATATTATATATCGTCCTATAAACGAGCGATCGATGGATCGCCTGTCTTTGCGGTTAGTACAAAAAAGAGTTTTGTTTGTGGGTTCCTGTTTTCGTTCCTCGAGCGTTCTTAAAAATATAAATAGTGTGTATATTTTATTATATGTATATAATGTATATATGTATGCTCTATGTATATAGTAGGTATATTTGTATTGTTGTTGGTAGAAATCGTTTAGACTACGTTTGTTTGTTTGTTTTTTTTTTTGACAGTACTTTGAGTTGCAAGTTGCTCGGCTTTTAGGTTTCAACGAAATTCCTGTTCGGCGGTGTTTCAATTCTCTTCTTAATAGGGGATTCTCTCTATAATGTTATTGTTATCTAAGCGAGTTAACCATTTTGTTGCAGTTGCAGTGGCTTGCAATTTGTTCGTCTTTTAACTACCGTGTAAAAAGAGGGAGCGCAGTTCAAGGAAATTTGGATTATTGTTTCGGGACTTCCCCCCGTCTCTAAACTAACTATATATATAAATCTTTTCATATTTGATATTTAGACATACACATATATAAATTGTATTTTCAAACTCCTAAGTAACGTTATAACTTTTTTTTCTGTTTTTCTTTTTTTTTTGTGGCGTTTGTTTTCAAGTTTAGTTGACTTTATTGCTTTCATTGTCGTCGTAGTCGTGGTCACCCAAAATTCCTACTAGCCAGTGTCTGAGTCTGCTTAGGTTCCTAATGGAGCTGGGAGCTTCAGGGATTTGCTGTCTGTCGGCGGTCGGTCGAGAGCCTGCTCCGTTTTAGATTCGGTCTGTCTCTTTCTTTTTGTGGATCACATATTCAAGTAGTTTCAAAATCACATAAAAATCACTCTTACAGTAGCGTATACAAAATACATACATCCCTATATATTGTACATATATTTCTCTCTTTTGTTGAGTTAGGCTGGCCTCGGGAAGGGGGGGACTCGGATCGGTTGGGTTCTCCCTTTCAGCTCCATTTCAAAACCACAATTCGTATGTCTTGTGTCGGTGTTTCTGTTTTTTTTTAGCGTAGACTATTAAAGCATTTTAACACACACAGGATTGGTTATTAGTAAATTGCATAATATAATAGGTAATATAAGATATTCGAAATCTCAGTGTTCCCCGCACACGACTCTATATATAATTGTCTTTCAATCTCTAGATTTCCATATGTGTTTGATCTGTTTGTAAAACGGTTTGTATATTTGTCGGTCCTGTCGGATTTAAATGCCTTTCGATCTGTCATTTTGATTATACCAAAAATCCTCTCCTAACTTTCGTGGGGTCTCTCTAAATTTTCAACTTTATAATAAACTAGATTTATGTTTTGTTTTTTTTGGTGGATCGAGCGAAATGCCCGCCTGGGTTTTTTGGGGGGTTTTTCATTTCTTATAACGTATATAGTAAATGGTATTATGCTTTGAAGACGGTTTTCGTTTAACATTCATTATAGATTTCAACTTCTATTCGCTGTCTTGAGTTACGTTTATTGTTACTACGATTTAAGATCACACGCTCCGTCAACTGGGGTTAGTAATATTATAATATTTGTATTGCTAGTCGATTCTACTTGTACCATTGCGTCAAATGCGTTGCGGCTTCAGGGTTCTAACCAAAATCTCTCAATTTGTGGGGGCGACTTGATTGTTTGCTGTATTTTGCGCGAAGGACTTTGGTCAATCAATTGGCGTTTCTTTTAGTTTGGTTTTAAATGATCGTCCTCCCAGCCGCCGAGCGGAGGCCCCGCCAACTTTTAGAGAATTTGAACATAACTAGATTTCGGTAGAAAAGGATTCGCTTGGCTGGGGCCGCGCGCGGGGGTCAGGGGTCGTGTAAAAATCACTGGTGGTTTTCTTTGATGTCCTAGTTTAGCATACACACAACAACAAGAGCAACAGCAACAGCAACAACAAAGACAAAAATTCATTCACATCTACGATTCCTTCGATTGTTTTTGGGGTTCGCGCTTTCGCTTATTAAAGTACAATTTGTTGTGGCTAAAGAATTTGTTAATAGTTTGTCAATTACTAAAAGTGGCTAGAATCATTATCTCTCTCTCTCACACACGCGCGCGGATATATAGTAAATATATAAATAGAGAATTGCATAAAATATAATACTAGTACAAAATTGAAGGGCGGGACAACACAGAGAAGTTAAGTAAAGAATACAGATTGAAATAGAGAAATATCTAAAGAGAATTCAGCTAAATGCAGAGCATCGCTGCCCGATCGATCCAAGTACCTGGGGCGGCTGTGAGTGCGCGTGTGTGTCACCGCTGCTGGCAACGACTAGGTCGTCTCCCGGTCAGCCAAAGAGCCAATCGAAGTCGTTGTCGAACATGTTCTAGGTGTGGGTGGTCATCACCGCCACCTGGCAGTAGGGGCACTCGGTCACGGTGCTGGCGCAGGTATTGCAAATGGACAGGTGGTTGCAGGGCTCCAAGGTGACCGTGCGGTTGTTCTCCTCGCACTTCATGCACTTCTTCGCGTTCTCCAAATATAATACTTTGTCCACCTCCTCCAGGTCCGTGCGCAGCTTGGACTAAAGACCAAAAAATACCATTAATCTTCACGCTTATCTCGGGTGGCTTCTGTGTTCTCTCACCTGCAGCTTCTTGAGATTTTGTATGGAGAGCTCGCGCAGTTTGGTGTGGAGATTGAGCTGGATTTGTGCGGTGTCGTAGAGTTCCTTCCACTCGTTGGCCTCCTGCTTGGCCTTCTCGCGGTGCATCTCCACGAACTTGAGCTTGACGGAGAGCTCCTCGTTGCGGTTGTTCAGCTTCTGGATCTGGGCCGTCTTCGTCAGCAGCTCGTTGGCCAGCCGGTTCAGGTCGCTGCTGTTCTGCGACTGCAGCGACTGCAGGCTGAACGTGTTCTTGGCCGTGTTCAGTGTATTCTCGAACAGGCTGTTGCCCACGGAGCTGCTGTTGATGTCGTCGCGTATGGTGTTCAATTCGGAGATCCTCACCGAGGGGCTGATGGAGAGACTGTCGCCGAAGCCCGGCGAGATGATGCGCGAGGGGTAGAAGATGTTGTTGCTGTCGTTCTGGGTGGGCGCGGCCGTCAGCGAGTTGCTCAGTTTGTTGGAATTCGAGCCGCCGCCGTAGCTGAACGGATCCGAGACATTGAACAGATTGGCGTGGTTTGTGGGGCTGTAGGTGAGCGAGCTGCTGGGAATGTTGACCGCAAAGCCGCCGGAATTGAAATCTGCCAAGAAACCAAACAATTAACAAGGATATTGCAGACAAGGAGACGGCCTGCTACTCACCATTAATTGAGTTACTTAGTGTGGTATTAGGAATGTTAATTGGCGCCGAGGAACGTGTTAGTAAACTAGAGTTGGCCAGGCTGGCGGAGAGCGAGTTCTCGCGCGGATCGTCCAGGGAGCAGGCTGCGGGAAGATTCACAAGATTCATGATTAGATCGAGAGAAAACAAAAGGCCGCTAGAAAGCGCTGTCAGAGTGTCCACAACCATCGTCCTGGGAAAGCCTGCGCTCGGTTTGCATACTCACAAAGTCTGTCCAGGGGCAGAGAGAAGCTCAAGAACTTGCTCGAATTGGAGGTGTTCTCCAGCGCGTCTACCAACATTTTGTTCGTGTTATTGCCGTCAAGGTTCAATAACTAGCGAAGGGTCCGAAATGAACAAAGAAACCAAAAAACAAAAACGGAGAAACGAAATGAAAGCTCAGCTGGCTCATCCAGACTGCGGGTGAGTGGCGCCACGTAAGGAAGTGGGGCAGGATTACGGATCACGGTTAGCAAATGGAGAGGAATGACGGCCTGGGTGGTTGTGCGTGTGCTTGTGCGTGTGTGTGGGTGTGTGGAAGCCTCTTTAATATGTACATTGTCGCCCATGTGGAGTAGTCCTGGGGGCAGCTTGCCATTGCCGGCCACGTCCTTGGCGCTTTTCAGGTCGGGCAAAGCATTCGAAATGAGCTCGCTGAGGGCGATTTCATGGTCCCGAGCCTTCTCCTCGGCCACTGCGTAAGCTTTACGAATGGGCAACGGGCACGGGCAAGCGGGCGCGGTTTTGAGTTTGTTTCGTTTGTTTTGATTGATGAACGCGGGGTGAGCAGAAAACATAAACATAAAGTTAAAAACACAAAAAAACATAACATAGCCCCAAACCTATTCCCCTCCCCGGAGCCTAGCGTCCTTTGACGCCCCTTTGGTTGTGGAAACAGCGGCGCATCTCCTCGAGGACTTACGTTCGACGTGGGCAAAGGCGCAGAACACGCTGCGCGGACAGTAGCCGGCCTGCTGGACGTCGTTGCACTTGGTGGACTTGTAGATCTCCGGATGGAACTGCTGCTCGGTGCGCGTGTGGCAATATTGGCAATTGTCGCCGGCCTCGCAGTTGCCCGGCTCGCCCCACTCCTCCCCATGCTTCACATTCGGGCAGGGCGTGGATCTGCAACAAATCAGGGAGTTTTTAAACTTCATTGTCATGATCAAGGACTCTACCCACCTGTATTTGTATTTGCGCGGCGAGCGCCGCTTGTCCTTGCTGTTGTGGTACTGCGGGCAGGCGTAGCCTTGCCGGCAGAGACGCGGCGGCCGCTTGCACGGCTCTGTCTTGTAGTTGGCCAGCACGTAGTTGGTGTCCTGCCACTTGGGGTCCTCGTTCATCAGGTTCCGCTCCTTGTCCAGCGCATTCTGGGCATTGCTGCCGTCCAAGGCAATCTCAGCGCTCTGCAGCGCCTCCAGCTCCTTGATGTCGTACACCGGCGGCCTCTGGTCCGGCATCCCGTGCGCGAAGGCGCAGTGCAGTCCGTTCTTCACGCAGTATCCTCGGCTGTCCGTGTCGTGGACACACATGCATGTCTTGTAGTAGCGCAGATGGTAGCGGCGCTCGGTGTCGCCGGCCGTGCGGTGGAGGAAGGGGCATCTGGGGGCGGGAGAGACTTAGTGACGGGAAGCCTAAAAATAGCTGGCACCCTCCCAAGGGACAAGTGCGTGCGTCGAGGGCAAAGGGCAGTGGCTTTTGGAGACGGGGGGAGGGGGAGGCTGAAGTTGTTGCTCGCTGGCGTCGGTTGAAAATGTAATTGCGTATTATTTTTTGCCGCCTTCCGTCTCCCACGCTCGTTCGCAAGCTTTGAGGGGAAAGCTCTCTCAATAACTGTACATTTGAGCTGCCCTCCCCTGGCCGCTTGCCGTTCCGTTCCCCTGGCCGTTCCCGTTTCCATTCCCGTTCCGTTGCCGTGGGAAAACCAAAATAAACCGAATGAAACGCGCAAAAGCGAAACGCAATAAAAACAATGACGCACACACTTGTAGCAGCCACCAGCTTGTAACTGTATACACACACACACGCACACGTAGGCGTCTCTGTTGCTGGTGTGGTGTGGGGTTCTGATTAGAATTTTCGCGCTTAGTTGGGCGATTAGAAAACGCAAAAAATAAACACACTTTCACTTTTTCTTTGCACGGCGTTGGCTGTGAGTGGGGGACGCTGACGCGCCCTCCGCCCCTCGGCGCCCGCACCCAAGTTTTTGTTTGTAAACACGAAGCCAAGAGATACACACACATTGCAAAGAAACGAGGCACAAAGAGGAAACGAAAAAATACTACGTCGTCGATGTTGGGGTCGCTGTGGTGGATCGAAGGGGTACCTATTTCATGAGAAATCCCGGCAATATACTCACTCATCGCCATCTGGACAGATGCCTGTGGTCTCGTCGTATTTTGTACAATAATTATCTGCACTGTAGTTGAAGGTACCGTCGCGTTTGCGGACGGGGCGCCGACGACGCTGGTTCTGGAAATGCCAATTGAAGCAGACGAATGGGCGATGCTGGTTGCATTTGTGCTGTAGAAAGGACTGGCACTGTTCCACGCGGAATTCCTTTAGGTAACTGGGAGGGCGAGAGTTTCGGTAAGCACTGGATGCGAATTGGGAAATAATTTATTGGTTTATTTACGTATAATGATTGGATTTTTCTTGCTGCGAAGACAGCAATAGCTTGCTTGCATCGTTCGCCATCTTGAACTGACCAAGTGTTCGTGTGTTTGTGTGTATGTGTAACCCACTGCGATATGCCAACTCGGCGGCAAACAAAACCATTTGAATATGCAATTTATTTTCTTTTTATTTTTCTTTAATTTTATGTGTAATGTTGTGTTTCCAGGAAGAAGCTTAACTGATCAACAGAAATTGATCGAAATCTGCAGGGAACCAAGTAGAATTAATATTAATCGAATTTTTAAAACAGACTGGCAGCCCCAATTTTTAGTATCGGACTAGAAATCGAATTTAAAATATTGGCGAAAAATACTAAAATTCATACTTTCTTTAAACGGTTGAAGAAGTTCATGTGGAATTATGTTAAAAATAGTAAAAAATATTAAAGGCCAATGTATTTATGAATTTTTCGCGAGATATTTAAATTTTTTTGTTTGAACTCCAAGAGTCGCCGCAAAGGGCAGTAAGATGAATACACAATGAGTGGTGTCGTGTGCTATAGTTTTCGAAACGGTTTATATATTTTGCTAATAAGACGGGGCTCAGGTTCAATATATAAATGATGTAATTGGCGCATTTTTATGCACTGGCGCATTTTTCATAACTTGATTTCCCTAACTTTTCTACAATTAATTAATTCCTGCCGTATGTATTTTGCAACCTTGCCACACCTTGTTTACCTTTCCGCAGGGTTGCTTTGGCGGCTGCTATCGGCCGTGTGCGTCGCCGCGAGTTCCGCCAGCCGCCGCGAGTTGAGAAAATAATTTACAAAAGCCGCTAATTATGGGCAAAAGCAGCCAACTGCCTCCGCGTATAGTTTGCCCACAAAACCTGGACGATGCCGCTGCGCTGCTTCCCCAGATCGTGCAAATCATCAAAACCGAGACCCAGGCCGACACGTGCCAGGTCAACCAGGCCACCCTGAACATCAGCTTCCGCGTCTATTACCAAATTCTGCACAAGTTCAGCCTGGAGGATGAGCACTTCTCGAGTCTGCCAGACCAGCTCACCTGCGATCAGCCCAATGCCTTCCTCATGCTCCAGGCCGTTTTCCTCACCGACCAATGGTCGCGGCTGGACGCCTCCCTCCTCGAAAGCCAATGCACCTCAGCCCTGATTGCAGCGCTGCAAGGGAACACCAGCAGCCTGGTGCCCATTCTAAAGGCCACCAACCTGCTGGTCAAGAAGTATCCCACAACCGAGCTGCTGGCCTTGAAGCTGGAGCATTTCTACCACTGCCTCCAGAAGCAGAGCCAGGCAGGCTCGCGCGAGGAAACTCTCGTCCTGTTCAATCACTGCTGCCAGCAGCGCCAGCGAGCCTTCCTCTATTTCCGCCTGATCGTGGAGTTCTGGCCCTGGACCAACAGGAATAAATACTACCTGCTGAGCGGCATTCTCAACTCGCATTCCCTGGAGGAGCTGCTGGCGGCCAGCGGCCACAGCGAGCAGGAGTTCTTCGCCGGCCTGCGGCTCAGCCTGAGCTACAAGGGCCTGCGGGCGGCCAGCCAGTACCCGGTGAAGAGCCTGAGCCACCAGCATTCCTCGGGGCTGCTTGACTTGTCTGTGGAGCTGCTGGTCAACGGCAGCCTGGCGGAGCTGCAGAACTTCCACTCCCAGTGGTTCCTGCGCATCCAGCAAAGGGAAGCTCTCTTCCAGCTGCTGCAGGCCCGCCCCGAGATAGCCGAGCTCTGGCAGAACCTGGCCGGCGTGGAGCAGCAGCGCCTCATCCTGATCCTAAGCATGTTCGCCAAGGAGATCTTCGGCCTGTCCAAGCTGCACTTCTTCTCCATCAGCACGGAGCTGGTGACCAACTGCAAGTCCTTGAAACTCGAGGCCCAGCTGCTGGTCTACAAGTTCATGGTGGACAATCTGGCCAACTTCGCGGTGGAGGACTGCCTGGAGTTTTTCCTGGGCTTCATCAAGCGCCACCGGCAGGTGGAGAGCTCCGAGTTCCGCAACACTCTGCTGGGCAAGATGCCCATCATCATCAACCATGCGGCCAAGCATTTCCACCGCGCCCTCAGGGAGACCGGCGCGGCCTTGACTCAGAACATTGAGCGCTTCTTCCGCGACCTCCAGCAGCTGGTGAACGAGGATCTGGCCAGCGAGGTCTACCAGCCGCAGATCTTCGGGCTCAAGATGCTGGAGATCCTCAACCGCTCGCTCTATGCCGAGCAGGTGGCCAAGAACTCCAAGATGTGCGTGACCCAGCAGAACCAGCAGCTTGGGCGGTTCCTCATTGAGCGCGGGGTCTTTGCGCCGGAGCTGGTGTCCTGCCAGCTGTTCGAGTCGCTGCTGGACCCCCAGGGCTTTGATGATGGCCAGGACCTGAGGGTCTCCCTGCTCCTCGAGCTCGGCTATGCCAAGAGCGGCGAGAGCATCGAGCGCTGCCTGGCGCTCTGCTCCAGCGCGGATGTGGACGAATGTGCGCTGGTTTCCTACTACGCGAAGGTGGCCAACGGCAGCTCCTCGCGGCCCGAGGAGATTAAGGATCTCTACAGGAAATCTTTGGAAGCCTTGAAGGCCAAACTCCCCGGCTTTGCAGAGGATCCTCTGCTGGCCACTAAGACTGGCGGAGGTCATTTGTTTGGCCATCTCCTGGTCATGGACGAGCTGGTGGTGGGCGGCCGGCCGGCGGACCAGGACGAGGAGCTGCTAAAGCTGCTGGAACGCATTATTTATATGATCCTGGACTTCTTCCACTTGGCCTGCGAGGGGAAGAGCGCGGAGGAGGCCACGCCCGCCAGCTTCGAGGACATGGACAAGAGCCTGCTGCTCCTGGCCGCCCGCAGCGCCTTCCAGTCCACCCACACGCCCGAGGAGAGCAGGAAGTTCCTCCTCATGAGCTTCTGGATGACCCTGAAGGTGAGTGGCAAAGGCGGCGCAGGCGGTGCTTCTCTAATCCTTCCCTCCTTCCAGGCTTGCTGCCAGCTGGCCTCGAGTTTGGGCTGCGCGCTGGTCGAGGCCCAGGAGGTCAACTATGCCACGCTGAAGAGCTGCCTGGAGGTCAACGTGGCCGTGCTGACGCGCTGCCGGCACAAGGGAGCCATCGAGGCCGCCGGCCTCACCATAGGCCGCCTCACGCGGGCCATCACCGGCACAGGCTCCGAGCAGGGCTACCAACTCCTCCAGGACAGCATCAAGTCCGAGCTGCTGGACCAGAGCCGCCAGGCCAAGGTCAGCACCACCCGCCGTGGCGCAGGCTTCTCCATAATGTTCCTGCATGTGATCAAAAACGATGATCCCCGCCAGCGGCTGCTCCTGCGCCGCGCCATGCAGCTGCTTCTGGAACAGCTTGATCAGGAGGACCCAGCGGCCGGCTCCGCCCAGAACACCGACCACTGGAAGGCCCGCAGCCTCCACTACCTCTGCGCTTTGGTGCGCGACACGGAGCTCCGCCCGGCCATGGTCAAGTACTACAACGAGATCATGCTGGTGGCCATGGCCCACATAGACGACGGCGAGTGGACGGTGTCCAATGCGGCGCTGCAGCTGTTCGGGGCCTTGGTGCCCAAGCTGGTGGGCCAGCGCCAGGCCACTGAGTTTGAGACCAAGCCGGAGTGGGAGCCCAGCGAGCTGGGCTACCATGAGCTGGACTGCCTGCTGCCCAAGGCCTGCGGGCAGATGCTGAGCCGCTGCGACGACCAGAAGTCCACGGCCTCCATAATTTTGTTCCTTGGCTTTCTGGCTAAAGTGGAGCACATGAGGACGGACTGCCAGCCGCCGGGCGGTGAACCCCAGCTGCTTAAAAAGTTCCGCCGGCTCAGCTGGCAGCTGCTGCGCCACCGCTGCGAGCAAGTGCGCCAGCTGGCGGCCACCTGCTTTGTGAGGGCCCACGAGTTCCGCTGTGACCTGCCCGCCGCGCTGCTGGCCAGCGCCGAGCTGGCGGCCCACACGGCAGAGGACAATCTGTACGAGGGGCTGCTGTATGTCCTGCAGGCAGGCATACTCAAATTACAGCACGAGGCGCGGCACGTGTGGCAGGCGGAGGAGCTGGCGAGGTTCCAGGCTCGACTGGTGGAGATCCTACAAATCACAGCAGAGCGAGTGGAGTGCTTCCAGAAGTTTACGCTGAACGTTTTAATGGAGCTGCTGGAGCGGCTGGAGGCGGGCCAGGAGGCCGAGGTGGTGCGCGGGATACTCAAGAAGAGGACGACGACTCAATAGGCCAAAAATTAATTAAAGGATTTATACGCTTAACCAGCCTAAGAATGAAGCATTTGACATTTGTACGTTTCGTGAAAATAAAACGAATTAGAAATTCTCTAGGACAAGGACAACTCAGATCAACTGAACCCGTCGCCGGGCTCCTGCTCCATGGCCTGCTGCTGCTGCTTGTCGAGCGCCTCTTGGGACATCTGCTGGAGGGTGCGGCTGAGGATGTTGCGGAGAATGTGCGGCTTGCAGTGCTCCTCCAGCCAGGGAATGACGCCGCCCGTCAGCTGCTTGAAGTTGTCCATGGGTATGTGCTGGAAAGTCTCGAACATTTCCTCCATAATCGCTTGAAACTGAAAACCAAACAGAAAACTGAGTGACTTCCACGAAATCAAGAATGCGGGGCGGGGCAAACGGACCACTTGAAATTTGGCCTCGTCGGTGAGGCGCGCCTCCTCGGGCCCGGGGTTGGCCTGCTGGTGCTGGAGCATGTTCTCGTACTCGTTCTGGATGATGCGGAGGGCGGTGACCTCCTTCTGGAGGGCGGCGCTCTCCTCCTCCTGCCTGAGTTTCTGCTGATTCAGGGAGCCGATGTACTCGATGGACTTTTGCAAGATCAGCGCTTTGCTCAGCTTGTAACCGGAGGAGTCGTTGGCCTGGCAACGTGGCACGTATTCCTGCAGGCTGTCGTAGCCCTTCTTGATGGCATCGCGGCGCTTCTGCTCGGCCTGGGTGTGGGCCTCGCGGCGCCGCTCCTTGTAGCTCTGCGTGGAGTTGGTGGCCGTTGAGCTGTTGCCGCGGCCATCGCCGCTATCGTCGTCGTCATCTGAGCGGAGTTGGAGGAAAGATATGAGTAGGAAATCAACAATAAAAGGCTGCTGGAGGGAAGTGATAGGGAAGGCAAACAAACAAGCTGCGTTATCAGCAGTTTTTCTTTCTGGACTCACCCGAGTTGTGGGCCGAGGAGTTGGGGGTGTGGGTGCTGCCAGCGCTGCTGCAGCGGGAGTAGAACTTGAGGCCCATGTCCTGCTCCTGCTTCATGCTGCAGGCGTCTTCCTTGGGCGCGGGATTCATTGTTTTTATTTTTATGATGAAGCGACACACACGATTGTGTATCCGCTTGCCTTGGTATTTTGTTGACAACTGGTTCGGATTTCGTTCAATGTCTTTCTGGAATTACGCAGTTGTTGTTGCTGGGGCTGCCAACCTACTTGCACTTAATTTTGTTCAACCCGTTTTACGCTCGTTTTACGTTAAAAAACTATTATTTATTTAATGATTGGCGCTCTTATAAATTATTTGTAGAAAATTCAGACGTAAAACGCAATTTAATATCTCATTTTAAAAAAACGCAAGCTAGGTGGGCAACCCTGGCATTTTACTTAAATTTCGATCGATAATTTTGCAGGGGAATTGGACAGATTTTGGCCAAGTTTTGACTTTATTATAAAGCTTCCAACAAAAAGGTCACTTGGGGCAGGATTCGCTTGGGTTTATTTTTGGATCACCTGTAGGATTTAATTTTCAAAGTTCGCGCTATCGATGAAATCGAAAACTGATATACCTGCACTTCAATTTATTATTCTTAGCTCCCCAGGAACTTAAATAAATGATTATTCTGGAACTGTAAAATACACAGCGCTTATTGCCGTTGATATTTGTTTAATTTTTCAGCAACGATATAAAATCGCCCGATAACTTCTCTTTCAATCGGTCTGTGCAAATAGATCGGTCTGGCAACCTTATAGCTAAACTGGCAGCTCTGCTCGCGGACGTGTCGCTTTTGTGGGCTTTGGCGTGATTTCTCTCTGAACTGTTAGTTATTAGTTAGTTGTATTTAAGCAAATTTGTAAAGCACAAAGATGGGTTTGCTGTACGCGCTGCGAGTGAGAATCATGAACTTCATGGTTTTCTTCCTCATCATCATACTTCTGCCGGGTCTTCCGCCGCGCACCACCTTCCCCTTCAAAGAATACAAGTAAGTCCCAATTGGATTTTGACCTTTGAAGTCATTGACACACTGCCCTTTCCAGAGTGAGTCCACCAAAAGAACTTAAGGGCGCCCTCGAACCCAACCAGCACCTCGAAGGCGCCGAGCGTCTCCTCGAGGGCCGCGTCTACGGCCCCGAGTGCCTCATTGCCCGCAACAACGAGATCTACACCGGCATTCACGGCGGTGAAGTCATCAAGCTCACGTCCAGCCATGTCACGCACGTAGCTAAAATCGGCCAGCCCTGCGGTAAGCGACACCCGAAGCCCCCCATAAACAAAGATCTCAATTTACTCCACTTGCAGAGGAAATCTTCGAGGAGTCCCGCTGCGGACGCCCCTTGGGCCTGGCATTCGACACCCAGGGCAACAATCTGATCATTGCCGATGCCTACTACGGCCTCTGGCAAGTCGATCTGACCACCAACAAGAAGAAGCTCTTGGTGTCCCCCAACCAAGAGCTGCCCGGCAAGGACATAGCCCGCCCGGCCAAGATCTTCAACTCCGTGGCCGTGGACAAGCAAGGCGACATCTACTGGACCGACTCCTCCTCGGACTTCACCATCCAAGATCTGGTCTTCACGTCGTTTGCCAACCCATCAGGCCGGTGAGTTCATCACCCCGAAACCGGTTCCATCCGCCGGCCGTCAAAACAACAAAAGCCAAGCGGTTTCACCTTTCTCCCTTTCCTTTCAGTCTCTTCAAATACAAGCGCGCTGAGAACGTCAGCGAAGTGCTGCTCGACGAGCTTTCGTTTGCCAACGGCGTGGCCCTCAGCCCCAATGAGGACTTCATTGTGGTGGCCGAGACCGGAGCCATGCGCCTGACCAAGTACCACCTCAAGGGCCCCAAAGCCGGCCAGAGCGAGGTCTTCGTGGACGGACTGCCCGGCGTCCCAGACAACCTCACTCCCGATGCCGAGGGCCTCTGGGTTCCCCTGCCAGCCACGGCCGACAGCGAGCATCCCAATGCCTTCTCCATGTTCGCCAGCTTCCCCTCCATCCGCCTGTTCCTGGCCCGCATGCTCACTCTGTTCGAGCTGCCCTTCCGCTACCTCCACTCGGTGTACCCCAACAAGTTCTCCCAGCGCTTCGTGCACTTCATCGGCCACGGCGAGAGCATCATGATGCTCACGCCCAAGCGCACGACGGTGGTGCGCGTGGACTGGAACGGCAACATCGTGGGCTCCCTGCACGGCTTCGACAGCTCCGTCTCGGGCATCTCGCATGTGCTGGAGTTCCAGGACCACTTGTACTTGGGCTCGCCCTTCAACCGCTACCTGGGCCGCGTCAAGTCCCCCAAGGCGGCCAAGCAGCCCACGGTGAAGGTGAGGAACGTGCGCGTCGAGGGAGCCGGCCCCGAGCTGGCGGTGAAGCCGCCCAGCACCACCACCGCCAAGCCCAAGGCGGCGCCGACGACCACCACACCAAAGCCCACGACCACCACCACCACGACGGTTAAGCCCACGACCACCGCCAAGCCCAAGGCTACGGCCGCCCCCACCACCACGGCCAGGCCAGCAACCACCACCACCGCCACCCCCACGACGGCCAAGCCGGCGGTGAAGCCGTCTGCAGCGCCCGCCAAGCCAAAGGCTGCAAGTGCCCCCAGCACCACCGCCAAGCCGCCCACCACCACCACAGCCAAGCCGCCCACGACGACCACCAAGCGCCCGGTGCCCACCAAGCCGGCGCCCGTGAAGGAGAGCATCCCCGTGGACACCAAGCCGCCCAAGGAGGAGAAGCTCAAGGTCATCAACAAGCAGGGCGAGCACGTGGAGCTCTAAGCTCGCCCAGCCCTACACACTCTGCCAAGCCTGAGTCAATCAAAGGTCGATGGCCGAGTCCATTGTACTGATTCGCTTTAGTCTCCTGTCCATCCAGTAACTGAAGTTCAGCTCCCCCCGCGGCCCCTCGAACCCCTCGATCTCCATTGAAGGACAAACGAAACATTCCCCGATTTTTAGTTAAGTTCAAAGTATTCGAAACATTCCAATCTCCCAGCCCCCCCGCGGGATTCCCTCGTCAGAAACAATGCGAAAATTGTTTGGTAAATGAACAAAAAATCCGCAAATCTTCTCCGTTTGCTTGTTAATTTCTCAACTTGAAAGAAGTAAAAGATTTGTAACGTAAACTTAAATTGGCGTGCGGTCTCTTAAATTAGCTAGAATAATTTAATTTGCGTGGGCGGGTGTGTGGCGGTGGCGGTCGCTTGCTTAGCTCTTCGGCCGGCTGGGCGGTTCCTTGGGCTCCGTCCACTTCCACTCGGTGTAGTGGACGCAGCCGCCGCGCTCCTCCGAGTACAACTCCGACTGCGGGCAGCGCTGGAGCCGCGCGCGGCTGCCCTGCTTCTCGCACACCCAAAAGGCCGTGGGGTCCCAGAAGTTGCGGAACATGCGGTTCACCTCCTCCAGCCCCTGGCAGCCGGGCTCGCCGTTGTGGGCGTGGTGCGGGGTGGCCATGCGAGCACCGGAAGGCGTCAGTGGATGTCGTCGATTTACTATAGAAACTGAAGGCGGCCGGGGCAGCCTTGCACTTGCACAAGATTCGCGGGGGCTTTGATATTTTAAGAAATTGTTGGCCGCGTTGCTTAGTCCGATGATTTATAATTTGCGCTGTCGCGAGCGGTTGTTGGTCGCCGCGAAATGATTTGATTTCTGATTTGTCATAGCCGCTCATTTGCCGTTTAAATACCCTCGGTCCGTCCAACGGCCGGCGATCGCCTCAAGGCCCGGCCGTCGCGTCGGCTGGTCGGAATTTTTATCTACCTACAAAATTGACAATAGAGTGTCAGTTTGCCCGCCTTGATCTTCACGCGGTGGTCGTTCGGGCGGCCCGCTGGCCACGTGTGGGGCTCGTGAAAATCCCCAAATTGGAGCCGCCTGGCAACCCAGCGATGCTGGTGAGTCAGCAACTGGAATCTCCGGCCAGACGAGCCCCCTAGTCAGCTGGGCCAGCTTATCGGCGGCTGATGAAATGCCGCCCAGCTGAGCACACGTGATCGCCCAGTGGCGTAATTTTGATTACGGTTCCAACAACAGCGCCACCCCGGCGAGAATCCACTTGGAGGGGCGCTCGCGGGTCTTCAGGTTGAAAGTCCACACATAAGTGCTGCCCCGCGACCTGTGGAGAGAGTGGAAGTGAATCAATTGGCCGGAAGTGGGATTGGCCTACCTGGTCTTGTAGAGAGGACACTCGTAGATGCGCTGGAGCTCCTGCTTCTCCTGGACTATGGACTTGATGTAGATGACGGGCATGGGGCAGAGCAGCTCCTTCGGCCGCAAGGCCACCAGCGAGTTAAGCTGACAGTCCCAACTGGCGCCATCTAGGAACAACTCGTGCACAAAAGCGCCCTCCATGGGCGGCAGCCTAAAGCAAACGATTCTCTCAGATCAAACACAACGCCAGGTGGCGCCTTTGCAACTCACGTGACATCGTCCTTCTCCTTTTTGGTGACGTCACAGCTCAAGCACATGCGGTCCAGCGGCAGATCGTGTTTCCTGGCACTTTCCTGCATGATGGCTGTGAGGAAGCTTTGCGGATTGAAGAGCCCGCCCAGCCAAATGGCGCAGGGCAACTTGAAGTCATTCAGCCAGCCAGCCAGCTCCTTGATCCTGTGTAGTAAATCAGCAAACCAGCCCTGCAGACCCAGCATGCTGGGGTAGGCCAGCTGGGCCCAGGCCGCCGGCACATGGTCATAGAAAATCGCATGGTCCAAGCTCTCCATCTCCTGGGTGATGGTCAGCTCGCCCTTCAGGCCCAGCATTAGTTCGCGCAAGGACCTCTTGATCTCATAGATCAAGGCATTCATGCGCTCGCACTCCTGCAAGGCCACCACCACAAACGGCGTCTTCCTTTCCACCCGATTCAGCAGGGCCTGCAAGTTGAACTCGTCCTGCAGCTTGTCCAGGAAATCATCAATCATAATCTTCACCAGCTCCTCGCGCGGGGCCCCGCAGTGCGTGCTCAGCTCGGACTCCCGCGGCTGCAGCTCGAAGATCGTGCGCAGCAGCTGCTCCGAGGCGCTGGTCAGGAAGCCAATCTCCGCATTCGCATGCAGCCCATAAAGCAGCGGCGACTCGTCCGGCAGCATCTCCCTAATGTAGCCATGGTAGCCCTCGAAGTCCAGGTTGGGCGGGGCCGGGAAGCCCGGGCACAGCTCGAAGTCCCCGTCGATGAGGTCCTGCTGCAGAAGCTCCTCCAGGTACGTCTGGCAGAGCCGCCGGTCCCAGTCGTCGGTGATGTGGCCGCCGTACATGATCTCCCCGAAGAGGTAGCGCAGATCCTCCCAGGGGATGCGGTTGCTGCCCTCCAGGTAGTTGTGCAGGACGCTGGCCGAGATGCTCAGGTCGCCGATGTTGAAGGGGTAGACCTTGTTCCAGCCCTGGGGCCCGAACTTGCGGCGCTCGCCGGCCACCGCATGGAAGTAGCAGAGGGCGAACAAAATCGACTTGAACTCGGCTTCCTGGGTGCAGGTTTCCAGGGCCTCCTGGGAGAAGTTGTCCCAGGCCTTGTGGAGGTTGGCGGCCATGCCGGCGGGCGACTCGTTGACCACCTTCAGCGAGGACTCCAAGATGCCCTGGGGGATCACATGGTACTGGGGATCGGGGGCCGGCTCGGCGCTGATAAACACACGGAAGTCCGACTCCGCCTGCTGCTCGCCCTGGGCCACAATCCGCTCGATGAGCTTCTCCAGCGTGGGCAGCCAGTTGACCACCAGGTGGATGTTCTGCAGCACCACCCACTGCTGGCCGGACTCCAGGGCCTGGTGGATGGCCTGCTCGGCCAGCAGCTCCTGGCCCTGGCCCAGGGAAATGTTGACCAGCCTCCCGTTGTCCGCATGGAAGCCCTGCTGCTGGCCAAAGCGCTCTACGTCCCTTATGGGATCCACGCCGGGCGACAGGATAAAAAAGGCCGGGGTGGCTGCATTCAGCTCCTTGAAAATGGCCGCGAACGGCGGCGTCTGCACTTCGGCGTAGGCGCGGCCCATCGAGTGCTCCACGAACTGGCGCATTGCATAGGTCATGCGGTCGGGGCGCAGGGCTCGGATGATGCAGAGCTTCTGGAGGGGAGAGCGGTGCTTCCACTCGCCCGGGAACTGCTCCCGCTCGGGGACATCGCTGGCCATGAACTTGCGCCAGCGCTTCGTGTAGTTCTCCATGTCCTTGTCCAGGCCGTAGAAGTGCTCCACCAAGGCCAGCGACTTGATGCCGCCCCAGGCCACCCGCCCCACAAAATCCAGCGGCGACAAAGTGCTCGGGTCGTGGGGAAACCTCAGCAGAAAGTCCGTCTCTTCCTTGCCCACCTGCTCGGCGGCTATCAGGATCCTCAGCGTCATGTGCGAGGTGAACGTCAGCTTGTCCGCCTCGAACAGGCCCCTCAGGGTGTAGCGATAGGTCTGCAGGGTGATGGAGTCCACCAGGTGGAGGACCCGCTTGTCGTAGGACTTTGATTCCGGGGCCACGGCTATGGCCTGGCGGAAGACGTTCATGAAGGACTTCAAGGAGAACTTGTAGATGGGATTGATGCGGTTGAGGTCCGTGAGCACGAAATAGAGAATGGCCGCGCGCTTGGCGGCCGCCCGGTAAATGTTGCGGGTCTCGTCGATCTGCAGGGTGGTGAGCCGGGCCTCCCTGACCTTGGCCTCGATGTCGTCCACCGTGCGCTTCGTGTCCTCCAGATTAATGACCAGGGCATGATCGTCCAGGACATTCTCCCCGGCAGAGGCCAGCCGGGCCAGCAGCTCGTCCTCCAGGGCCTTCAAGGCGATCTTGAATTTGTTCTGCTGGACGGTGACGGCGGTTTTCATTTCCTCGAGATCAGGTCGCTCGATTTTCACCACCTCGGCTAGGAGCTGCTCCTCGAGGCCGTCGGGGGTGACCGTGAAGTTGACCAGCGTCGTCTGGGCCTGCATTTCCGGCTTGTAATGCGGATTGGCCATTTTCGTGTGGAGGATCAAACGGAAGTTGGCATTGAATTCGATCTCCTTGTCGCCCATGCGCAGGTATTTGCCCTTCTTGATCAAAGCCCGGCTCAGCAGCGGCTCCAAGACGGTGTCCATGGTCTCCTCGATCTGCTCGATCAGCACCACGTCGCCCTGGGCAATGCTTTTCTCTAAAGCCTCGAGAAACCCGCGCTGGGCCAGGCGCACCACCACCAGCGACTCCCCAAAGCGGTTCTTGATCCACTTGATGCCCTGCCTGCCGAAAATCCTCCTGAATTATTGAGTGAGGTTGGGCGAGGCTACTCACAGTTGCGGGTCAATCATCAGAGGCCAGCGGGTCGAGTGCTCCAGGATGGTGGCGTTCTCGGTGGACATGCGGTCCATGGGCAGCCCCTCGTTGTTCCAAGTGGCAATCTGGGCATCGTCCGAGAACAAGGCCAGCGTGTCCACGCCCTCCGTGTGCGGGATGAGCGGCTAGGAAAATCAAACCAATGATTCGTCGGTCGACGGACAGAGGACAGAAAAAACTTACATCGATTTTGCGAAAATTGGGCAGCCACATTTTGTGCTGGAGCTCCTCGCGGTAGCGGCGCGTGAAGCAGCCCACGTAGGACAGGAACGAGGAAATTAATAGGATATCTCCGGGCAGCGTGCCGATTTTGGCCTGCAGGCTAGAAAGAAACCAAAGCAGCCGACGGTCAAAGGCGAAGGCAGGAAGTGGACGACGGTCACCTGCCCGCATAAATTACTGACTCAAAGCTGCCCGTCTGCTGCATTTAGATGACGGGAAATTGAAAAAATAATAATGTGGAAAAGGATGTTGCAAGTTAAGGAGGCTGCCGGTGACAGGCGCCTCTGATGATCCTTCGCCAAGTGGCCGGCTCGGGCAGGACTTTCGAATGACTCACATTTTGATGGCCTAAACTATTTTCAATTACTCGAACGACTTGAAGCCTTTTACCTTGTCCACTTGAATTTCAGCATCGACTCTTGCATTCCATAAACCGTAAAGTGCTCCGGTGTGTGTGTGTGTGTGTGTGGGTGTGTTGGTAATTGTTTTTGAAGAAATTTGCTGTTCAATGTTCAAAAAATACCCATCAAGTGACATTAGAGAGTTTTCATTTAGAAAGGACCAACAACCGCCAGCCCCATTCAAAAATAAACAAAACTTTTGTCCTCTCCACGTGTGTGTGTGTGTGGGTGTGTGGCTGCTGTAATTCTCAGGTCATATATAAATTTATATGCAAGTCATGTGACTGTGCACAACACTTTGCTGCTGCCGGTCGGTTGTTTGAAATTATATTTTCATAAATATTCGAGAAGGAAGTTGGCGCAGGCCACCGCAGCCTGGCCGTCGACAAGCAAACATTTCGACATTTTTCATTTCTCATAATTCAATACGTTTTCCATATTCATTCGGGGCGGGTGGGTTGGCTGGTCAGTTGGGGATTTCGCTTTTCAGTTATTTAGGTGCGAAAAATGCACACCAACCAACCGACAGACCGACAGACGGACCACCTGGGCGAATGTTCGCCTTCGCTGGATTACTCTATGTGGATTTCATTTCTATGCCACAATCGAATTTATATGAACAGCACGAATTGACCAGTGGCCGGCAATGGGGCAGAAGGAAGCTGCCCGCCCGGCCAAATGAAATGCCATTGACAGTTGTATGAATTTGATTAAGTTTTTCTTTAGAACGATACGAGGGGTGGCTTCATGAATATGGAATAAAACCAACGCAGAGTGAAACACGTCTACGCTTTTCCGCTTTCACGGCGCTGCAACAGTTTGCCGTCAGCACAAAAGTATGCTACAAAAAGTGCAACTCACACGCGCATGCAGGTGGCTGGGCAGCCCCAGCCGAAAAGTATGCCACACAAAAGTGAAGTTCGCTAGGCGAAAAATCCGTTTAGAGTTGCCGCCGCGCTGTTTTGGCAACTTTCACACTTGTCAACTGCAATGTTTGGGCTTGTTAGGCGACATTTTGCACTCCCCTCCCCTTGCCAGTGGTCCTGGCTGTATCAACACGTCGTCGGTGGTTGCAGTTGACGAGCGCTTAGGCGCCTTTTGGCCCCGTCAATCTGTGCGCGGGTCGGCGTTTTCAGTTGGGGAGTAAATATAATTTAACTCACCTGTGCACGGACTCGCGCCAGCGGATGTTCTCGTTGGCCAGCCCATTGACCAGGCGGTGGGCCAGGTCGATGGTGAAGGACGTCTTGTCCGCCTCGCGCTGGCACTTCTGCTTCTCGGCCACCGCGTCCTCGAACTCGGCCTGGATCTCCGCCAGCTTGGCCTCCAGATTGTTGATCTTCCCCTTCAGATACTGCAGGCGTTCCCGGGCATCCACCAGCTCCTGCTGCGAGTCCTGCAGGGCCTGCTGCTTGGGCCCCACAATCAAGAACACCTGATGGTAGCGATGCAGGTTAATCACCCAGGCGCAGAGTCCAGCGGCAGCCACCGACTTCTGGACCACTTTGTCGGGGTTGAACTCCGGATCCTTGAGATACTCTTGCAGGGTTTCAATGATGTTGGGGTGGATGTTGTCCTTGCTGTAGTTGAGCAGATCGTTGAGGAACTGGTCGACCCTGACCATCATCAGCTTGGCGGCCTTCCAGCTGCGGTCGCGGGGGATTTTGCCATTCGTGGCCAGCAGGACCATCACAGCTGCGCACACATTGATCACGGCTTTCGGAGGCGACCCAAAGGACTTCAGCTCGGTGAGGTTGTTTTTGTTCAGAGTGTTGAGGGCGGCCTGGGCGGCCACCAGGGCCGGTTCGGCCTGGCGCAAGTCCTCCTCGCACATTTTGGTTTTTATCGAGACGTCCTCCTCGATGATGCGGACTCGTTTCTCCTCCTCGGAGGCGGTGAAGCGCTCGCGCTTGACTTTCTCGCTTTCGGCGCTGACAATGACGATCAGCTTGTCGGCCGCTGCGTTTTTCGCTGCCAATTGCACCTCCTGAATGGCCAATTGTTGCTGCGGAGACCGAAAAGAGTAAGAAAACTTTAAAACTGTTCCAGACACGCTGGCCCAATATTTACACGGGCCAGCTTCCATTCAAGTTTACAAGTTTAATTCAATTAGCCTTAATAACATTTTGTTTTTCTTTTACTTTCTCGCTCTGTTATCCTCGGACAAGACAAAAACGCCTCACGCGTGACAACAAGAACAATTCAATTAAGCGCACTAATTGAATGCCAGCCGCGCACAAAGTCAGTGTTCCGGCTTAAATGTCATGAACCGAAGCGACTGGGCTTCCATTTTATTTGCATGTGTGGGCGGCATTTTTTTCTTTTTTATTTGCCGGGTGCACAATGCGTGTTCGTTACTCACCTTCAGCGTGTCGACCTGGCGGGCGCACTCGGCCAGCTTGGCCATGCCGCTCTGGAGGCGGGCAATGCGCTGGGCGAACTCGCCATTCTTGCCGACCAGCAGTTTGCGGTAGAGGAAAATGTATTCGAGGAAGGTTTTCGGGGTCGTGTAGTTGTAGCGTTTTTCGTTCTGCAGATAAATTCTCGATATCTGATTCACGGTCCCATGCACGTAGGCCATAAAGCAGCCGATGGGCGGAATCAGCGCCACCTGTCGGAGGGCCGGGGAAGCTCGTCAGTTTTTGCTTTTGTCTCTTTGACGTGTCAGTTTGGAGTTGTAAATTGTGCGGCACATGCATAAATAAACTCGCTCCACTCACCTCCAGGATATCGCTGATTTCATTAAGGAACTTCTGCGACACCGACTCCAGCGCGGACTTGGGCCATTCATGGAACCAGTCGATGGCCGTGCGGCTGATAATAGCCGGGAACTTCCGCGCCCGAATCCTCAAAGTCTGACCCACAGGCGAGAAGCACAGGACAATCTTGAGGAGGCGGCGCACCTTCTCCACAAAGAAACGCCAGCAGTTCTCCTTGGTGTCCAGGGTGCCGCTCTGCTTCACCTCGTTGCGTATGCCGTTGATGATGGAGTCCAGCTGGTCGTCGTTGAAGAGCTCAGGAATCTCCCCGGAGGCCAGCAAATCGTTGATCAGCATCAGGATAGACTCGTCGGGTATCTGGGCATCGGATATAAGGAAAACTGAAGCCACATTTTTCAGGCCGACCTTCATGTAGAGCATGGCAATCTCGTCCTTCATGTCGAGCAGGCCAAAGCCGCGCTTGATTTGGATTTGCGACACGCTCAGGGATGAGATGAAGGCCGCCAGGCGGGCCAACGTCTGCTTGCCCGAGCCGCCCACTCCAATCAGCAAGGCATTGCCCCGCGGACTCTCCAAAATCCGATTGATGCTGCAAGGAAGATTGCTCAACTTGAGGATCTTAGAAATCATCCACCCACTCACCGGCACACATGGATCATGGCGTCCTCGAAGAGCACCAGGTTCATGTAGCCCACCACCTCGTTGTAGCTGGCCTGGGCCTCGAGGAGCAACTGGTAGAGAGTCTCCCAGTCGCGCAGCGGCATGTATTTTTGGTCGACCAGGGACTGGGCAAAGTGGCTGTAGATGAGCGGCTCCGAGAACACAAAGTCCTCGTCGAAGTCCTCAAAGTCTTTCTTGAAAATGTCCCTGATCGAGGACTTGAACGACTTGATGTCGTACTGATCCACCAGCCGGTCATGGTACACCCGATAAGCCTCGTGGACGTACAGCCGCATCAGCTCGGAGGGTTTACTGCAAACGGTGCCCGCGTAGCTGCCGGCGGCCCCGCCGGCCGAGGCTGGCGCGCCCACGCTGTTCATCAGGCCCTGGTAGATGTTGGTGAGGTCGCGCAGGTTGAACAGATAATGGAACTTGACGGCTGTGGGCAGGAAGGCGTACTCCACCCGCCGGTGCAGGGCTATGCCCACTTGGACCAGGAGGTTACCGATGGAGCGAATCTCCTTGCTGAAGCCCTGGGCCGGGTTCTCCAGGTGGCTGTTGAGGATGCTGCTGTAGATGGAGTGCAGGGTGTCCTCGGCGGGCGGGGCCACTGAGAAGACGCAGAAGTGCCGCTGCAGCCGCGGATCGATGGTAAACGAGCCCGCCGTGGGGTTCATGCAGGCAGCAAACTGGCAGTGCCGGATGTCCTTCAACTGCAGCCGCTGGCGGTCGTACCTGGAACAATGGATATTGTAATTAATAGAGGACAAGAAAGGACATCGGACTGCTCATAACTCGCTCCTGGCTCTTTAGAATATTGATTGACGGTTGGTCGATTATGTTGGCTACAATTTTGCATCCTAATTTAGGCCAAAATGTCGCAGGTTAGTCAAATTTTAACCCCACTTGCCAGCAGCTGCAATCGAGCCCTGAAAAGTAGGCAATATTTTTGGTCACGGCTTCTTCAATTTCCCAGCTCTTTTATCAAATCAATAAGCACTGAATTCGCTTTGTGGAGAGTCAAATTTATAAGGATTCGATCTATGGGGCGCCGATGGTGGCTTCTCGTTGCCTTGTCTGTCCTGTGATTCCCACTCACCACTGCCGATAGTCCATGAACTGGCGCATGATCGTGTGCGGCTGGACGGTGCCGTAGGCATCGACCTCCGGCATATTCAAATCGTTGACAAAGTAGATCAGGCGGCGCTTGGGGCCACTGGGCGCATAGCAACGTCCCGACTTCTTCTCCAGCGGATGATCCAGCATCTTCTGGAATATCTCCGAGGAGGTGTAGAAGTTAAAGTGCGTGGCCTGCACGGTGGTCAGCAGAGGAGCCGATGAGGACCTACGACGCACACTGCCCACGGCAGCAAGGCTGGGCTGGCCGCTGGTCGGCCCTACGACAGCTGTCATTCCCGTCACTCCCTCCTCTGCGGTGGGGCTGGCCGTGGTGGCGTTGGCAGGCGTCACCGCGATTTCCAGCAGCTCCTGGGCCGAGGCGTACTGGCCGAAGAGCTCCCGGAAGATGGCGCCCTTGCCGCAGCCAGAGGTGCCCACCAGCATGCAGGCCAGGTTCCGGTCGACCAGCAGCCTGAGCAGGTAGACCAAGCGAATGGTTTCGGCCGTCGAAATCAAAACATTCTGCAGGGGAGACAAACCCTTGAGTTGGCTGTTTTTGAGGGTTGGTCACTCACCTGGAGGGGCAGCTCGGGGTCAATGCAGTCGAGGGGCTCGGGGGGCGCCAGCTCCAGCCAACGCTGGAACTTCAGGCTCTGCACGTTGAGGTGGTAGTCGAAGACGGTGCCCTGGGTGGGCAGCTTGACGTCCTTGAACTCGCCGGTCCACCATTTGTGGAACTCGCGGTGCCAGTCGACAATGACGTCCTGGTGCAGGGCCGAACCAAAGCTCCAGATGGTGGCGTACACGAAAATGGTTTCCAAAGCCAACTCGGCGGTTTCGTGGGACATCTCGCCGTGGAGGCCGCCGCCGGCAGGGACCTTGCTGCCCCTGGGGTCGTCGGAGTTGTCTAGGAGACACTCCAGCAGGTGGCAGGTCATCTGGATCATGGCCATGTCGGTGACGGGGGTGATCCTGCGGAACTCGCGGTGCCGCTGCATCAGCGTTGGGAAATACTTCTCAAACAGGCTGGTGAGGAAGCCCCGCTCGATTATGTCCACGCGGGTCTCCAGCCAGGACGACACGTAGGGCGACCAGCCCAGGTCCTGGGGATTGATGTAGAGGATGCCCGCCCGGGAGACGGTGGCGGGGGTGGCCGCTTTCAGGTGGCCCACCTCGAAGAGCAGCCGCATATCCTTCTTCAGCGAGATGCGCTCGTTGCTGGCCAGCGTGAGGATCTTATTGTCGTCCATCAAAGTGTTCAGGCTCTCGATCCACATGGGATCGATGTCCCCGTCCAGCACAATCCACTTGGGATTGCCCGGCGGCATATTCGCCTGCTCCCGCATTATCGAAGAGAACAAGCCGTCCTTCCACTCCCGCGTCGTGGGGTTCACAATGCCAAACAGCTCGTCGTTGGTCAAGGCCTTCGGGTTGAGCACATTGCACACGGGCTTCAGTTTCTGGATGCGGTAAGTCTCCTGCAGGGTCTGCCAGATCTTCGTCTTGCCGGTGCCGGCATTGCCCACAATGAAGACCGAGTGGCGGACGTCCAGAAGCTCCTGGAGCTGCACCACCTTCATGAGGAAGCCCTCCTCCGGCTGGAGCTTGATTTCGTTGACTGCCCGGCGGATGGTCTTCTCGAACTCGAAGACCCGCTTGCGGGGGACGTCCAGGGCGGGGAAGAGGTCGCCTATAAGGCCCATGAATATGGGAACATCCTCGGTGACGATTTTGGGGATGTTAAAGTCGCGCAGGGCCCGCATGAGGACCTGATCCTCGGGCCGGCTGTGGTCATCGCGCTTGAGGGTGCCGGCCACCACCAGCACCGACTTGATGGCCCGCAGGCCCCAGTCGTAGTGATCCTGCTTGGAGAGCAGCTCCTTGCAGAGCGTGTAGAGGGTGATAAATTTGCGGGCCAGCAGCCGGGCATCCTGGAAGCCCTCGGCCATTAACATAATCTCACAAATCAGGGCAAAGTCCGGCACAATCATGGCGCAGGGCCGGAAGAGGGTTTTCAGATTCTCCGGCAGCTCCGTGCGGCCGGCGTAGCCCGGATTCATGGTGATAAAAATGCCAACCGACGGCTCCAGCGAAATGCGCTCGCCCATAAAGATAAATTGGGTTTTATGCATCTGCAAGCGGGCAAAATCAATTTACAGGACTCACGACAGTCTGCCCTGCTCACCTTAATGGCCTCTTGTATGGTCTTCACCTGGACGGCCACCACCGAGAGGACCTCCACGCAGATGCGATTGAACTCGTCAAAGCAGCCCCAGGCGCCCGTCTGCGCGAGTCCCTTGTAAATGTTCCCGCAAGATTTGTAGTCCATTTGCTCCGAACAGTTGAAGACATAAACCATTACGCCCAGCGCCCGGCCCAGGTCCTTGGTGGTCTCCGTCTTCCCCGTTCCCGCCGGCCCGGCCGGGGCTCCGCCCATCACCAAATGCAGCGACTGGAAATGGAAACAGAATTATTTTCACCACCATCCAAGTTTCCCGGGAACTCTCACCTGGGTCAAGGTGATGTAGCAGCGGTCGGTGAGCGGGGTGATGACCAAGCGGGAGGTGTTGCCCAGGTACTCGTAGGCATAGCGGAACTCGGCGTCGCAGATGTTGGCGAAGCAGTCCTCCTCGTTGGCTAGGGAGCTGCCTTGGTCGTCGTCCCAGCGATGGCGCAGCTGGCTCTGCCACTGGAAGGCCAGGGAGTTGTCCACTTTGGAGGCTATGATCTTGCCCACGACATCCCGCGAGTGCACGTCGATGGTGCAGATGGTCATGATCTTCTGGCGGTCGCCGGGGGACAGCTCGCCCAGCAGCAAGTTGATCAAGGCATTCAGCTGGGCTATTTGGCGCTTGTTTAGCTCCTTCATGGCGCCCTCGTAGCCCTCCTCCATCCAGGCAAACGAGCGGTTCACGTCGGCCGTCCAGCTGATCTGGCTGCAGCACAGGGCCACCTGGGCCGGCCAGTCGTACAGCCAGAGGTCCCGCGACTTCTCGGCAAAGGCCTGCAGCCCGCGGCGGAAGAGCTCGTGCAGCGTCGAGCGCATCTGCCGGATGATGGCCCTCAGCCAGAGCTCCACGCGCCCGCTGCAGTCGATGAATCCCTGCTCGCCCACAAATCTTACATACTCGTCGTTCTCCTTCGAGTGCATGCCCAAGGCAAAAGTGGTGTTGGTTTCATACTGCAGCCGCAGGATCGAGTCGAAGAGCTTGATCAAATGTCGGTCGATGACCTGAGGGTTGTTGCCGTTGGACAGAATGTCCAGCAAATCAGCCGACGAGATGAAGTAAAAACGCGGGAACACCAACCGCTTTGTCTCCAAATAATCGTTGAGGGCTTTTTCGCAGATGGCCAATCGCTGCTGGAGCTCCAGGAGTTGAGCCATCACGTCGGCCTGCCCCAGCACCACCTGCATGACCACCCGCACTTGGGTCACCTGGCGGAGCAGCTGCAGGAAGTCGGCATCGATGCGCTCGAAGTTGGCCGCCTCGGCTGGGAGCTGGGCGCGTATGTCGGCCGAGCCTATGAAGATGCACTCGAGGTAAATCCACTTGCGCTGGACCTCGAACCAGTTGGTGATGAGGCTGTCAATGCCGCTGAGCACGCGCTGCCAGTGGCTGAGCTTGTCCAGCAGATACTCAATGTGCTTGGAGGTGGAGATGTTCTGGAGTTGCATTTGGTTGTCGTCCAGGGTCTCGATCAGCTGCTCCGAGACCTTCAGCAGGCTTATGTGGGGGCGGCTGTGGTGGGGCTCCAACTCGAACTCGAGATGGGCCCAGGTGGCCTTGATTTCGTCCAGGACTTTGGTCACTGTCATCTCCTTGATGGCCCGGTCCACGGTGTTCTTGATGTCCTCCTCGAACTGCTGCAGCTGCAGGCGCAGCAACTCCGCCAGGGTGGTCTGTGTGTTCAGCTTGAAGGACAGCTTGAAAAGGGAGACGTGAGTAGGTCAGAGAACATAAAGAAAAAGGAGTCGTCTGGCGTGTGAATTTTCTATGGCTTCTTGTTAATTAACATCTTGCCCAAGGCCGGCTGGCCATTGTCAAGCCAGTCAAGTGTCTTTTGAAGTTGGCTGGCTCGTCTTTAATCCTTTTCGAAGGCAGACTTACCAGTTTCTCCACTTTGTGCTGGCTGGTCAGCTGGAATAGAAATGCCAAATAATCAGACTCGCATTCACTTTGACGAGGCCAGCAAATCGACACCTGCTAATGTGTTTGCCAAATGCGCACCATTGTGCACGCTGTGTACACCGCATGAGCCACACCGCTGTGCGTGTCGATTGGGGGGGCCGGCCGGGCTCATTTGATTGCTGATTATGCTCACCTTTGTGAGGTGCATAAGCTCCAACCAATGGCGCTCGGTAATTGCTGGGTTTTGCAGCTCGGTGATGGCCCGCAGCGAGGCCACCAGCTCGCGCAGCACAGCCACAATGTGCGTGTAGGGGGCCCAGTCGCGTATGCATTTGTCGAGGGTGCGCAGATCCCGGGTGAACTTCTTGCATTCGTGCTCCATGTCATCGGTGTCGATGAGCAGCCAAGGTGTCGCCTGCCAGTCAACAATGCACGACTCGATGACGCGCACAAAGTCCCACAGTTGCTGCCGGGCACACAGATCCGGTCAATTGGTCAGGTGAGTCCACCCCTGCCCCCCCACACTCACCTTCACCCGCTTGAGCTCCACGCGGCAGTGGTTCAGTGTGGTTGAATCGGGCGCTGGAATGTCCAGCAAGCGGGCCCAGCGGCTAAAGCGGCGCTCCTCGCGCCCGAACTCCGCCAGCCTCACGTAGACCGAGTCGCACATCTCGTACACCTGCGAGCAGGACACGCGGAAGAACTGCCAAGCGGAGGAAACGCTTAATGAGGAGGGGCAGGGACTGGGCGGCTACTTACGGGCATTTTGGCAAACTGACGGCCGAAATGCTGCAGGTGGCACGTGTGCAGGGCAATGAGCGCGGCCACGCGCTGCTGCTGGTGGTAGCGCGTGTCCTGCAGGGCCTCCTTCTTGGCCAAGGCCGTGTCCTTCAAGTGCTTCCACTGCTGCGGCAGCTGCTCGATGCTCCGCACCAGCTGCGCCTCGAACTCCACGCTGTAGCTCTTCAGCAGCGCCGTGATGTCCTTCAGCGGCTTGAATATGTTGTCCGCGTAAGGCTCCCGCTGCTTGATCTCCGCCATGATGCCCAGCACCCGAAGCAGGGCCCGGAAGTCGCTGCGGGCAATGTGAAGCTGCAAAACGTCATGGCCGCGGGCTATAAACGCATTCAGCTCCTGTGGAGGACTCCAAATCAGTCTGGGATTTGTGGTTTATCTTTCTACTCACCTTCAGCGTGTGCTGGACGTAGCGCAGCAGCCACTGCTTGTAGAGGTGGGCCCACTTGCAGGCCAGGTTGAGGAGGGCGTGTTTCAAGGGGTTGAGGTCCAGGGCCAGCCAGCCGTTGATGCAGTGCCGCGTCTCGCACTGGTCAATCGTCTCGTGCAGCTCGTTGTAGCGCTCGATCTGCGGGCCCAGATTTATATGTTAATGTCTGACGGCACCAGCTGCTCTCGAAGTTCCCTCAATGACTGCCCATAAATAAAGGCCGGCCAGTGATTTTCTTAGTTGCCTTTGATTTGTTGTCGTTGCCGGGCCGGGCTAAGTGGGTTATTTATAGCATACTTTTCGGGGCGTTTGATAATTGTTTAAACAAAAATATCACGCATACGAGGCGAGCTGGCTTATAAGTCAGGACGCGCCATGTGGTTGGGCCATATTTCGCCTTGATTTGGTCAAGCCGAGTGGAGGACACGGCGGGCAGGCGGCTGCCCACACATTTGACCCTAAATGGTCGACATTTATCAAGCGTTATTGGTCTCCGGGGCTACACTACGTAAATTGTGTGGTAGCCAATTGACCGACCCACCGACCGTTC